>JAWWML010012771.1:0-26717 GCA_035047165.1 Ormyrus rosae | reverse complement strand
TATATTTAATAATTTTCCATTTTTATCAATAAATTGTATGTTAATATTTTTTGTTACACTGAAAATTGAATTAAGGTTAGGTAGAATAGGTCGACTATTGTTTTAACGTTTTTCATGGTAAAAATTTATATCCAGCAGCGATAAAAATTTTATGTAAATATCATACGAATTTGCAATAGAATAATATTTTACGATGGTAGCATGATAAAATTTCGATATAAAAACTAATAAAATTTCATGTCATCGTACAATTAAAAATGTAAATACGACAACCTCGCCCCGAGATTATCGTCATTTTCACGGTAATTTTAAATAGAAAATTTTGTCTGTGTACTCATTAATTTTAAAACTTTTTGCAAGGATTCTATGAGCTTTCATTCCCTTAGAAAGTCTCCAAATATTGCGGTTATATATCTTAGAAGCTTCTCAGCGGTCAAAAGGTTCATTAAACGTTTTGTCAAAAATAAAACAAAAAAACCTATTAATAGATCTGCCGTGGCATCTACTATTTTTAGCAGGTGTAAGAACGGGGACCGCTGATAACAAGTAAATATTATTCTCGTGATGCATTCCGGCGGGTTCAAATTTATGGTCGCATAAAGAACATAAAGCTTCCTGGATTTCCCAAAGTCCGGTTTCGTCGCTGACGCAAAACCGACTCGATGAAGATAATCGCGCTTGAAAGTGATTGCTAAGTATCGCACTTCAATCACCGCGGGGTTGACGTTTCTTTCAAAATCACCATAATTAATACTTTAATAAACATTAAGTTCAACTCAATTACACTGCTATTTAAAGCAATATTCTTTCGCCAAAGAACAATTGACCGACAATTAAAGCACCCCGTCGCGTTAATTTACCGGTAATAACAAAACTCAATTTGTCTCCGGCCCCAAAGATATTTTAATGGCTGTTTATCCTGTCGCGCTGATTTTGTTTACCCGCGGATTCTTTTGGAAAATACGTAAGAGTCGCCCCGGAGAGTTTACGAGACAATATTAGCCTTTTGACGAGAAAAAAAAAACAAAAAAAATTAGCAAAAACCTCGTGAATATTTATGCTCGTCTGTTCGAAATCTAGAATTCCTTTCTTGCTCTGCTGCGGACTCCGATGAAAAAGAAAAAAAAAAAAGAAGGAACGAGGAATAAAAATTCTGAGAGGTCACGCTTCATCCTTGCTTTTTATGCTCCGGTTCGCTGCGAATTGTGGGTGTGTGCCTCCATTACTTAGCGATTATCCGTCTAATCGAGTCCACGCGCCAATTTCGCGACGGGGATTCTTAATTAAAACAAATGAATCGACTTGGATTATTCCGCGAGACGAATGTCGTGTAATAAATAGGAGGCTCGGTGTCGTACGGTAACCTCGTGAATATAGTAAAAAAGTTATTTATCGCACCGATTGATTGAGTAAAACAAAAAAGTGTAGTTTTTCAAATGGACAGACGATAGTAATCGTTGCAATTCTCCTCCCAACGGTCGTTAAACCCATCAATTAGATCATCTTGTAAACCCAAAATCCAACCAAAGCCAAAGAAGCGATTAAATGTTAATTCAACAATTCACCGCGAGTCCGTCCAGCTTTCAAAAAATATATTCGCCGCGAAAGAGGAAAGGAGACTTTAAAACGTCGGCGGGGCAGCAGTCGGGGGAGATGCATCTTCGAATGATTTACAGAAACGAAGACGGCTAGTACAACGCCCGTAAGAAAAGAGGAGTTAAAAGAAAACCGGACCGGAGAGCCGACGTAGAGCTGCTCGAAGATCCTGTTCGATGTTCAAGGGCACCGCGGAGTCGGAGCTTCGCTCCGTTCCTAAGGAGTATACAGTGTTGTTCGACGATTCGTTCTTGCATGCTTAAGGATTCGTTTGTATTCGTTTGGTTAATTCGGCGGGGGAGCGAGGGGAGCGAGAAAGGGGAGAGTGGTTTTGGAGGAAACGTTGGTAAACAATTGTTTTTTTTTTGTCTGGCTGCTTTAAATTAATCGACGTTTGAACGTATTTTTTCGTTGTTCTATAATACTGATTATCCTAAGAAAATTATGGGTAACGCTGCAATTAACTCTTTTCGGCGGATTATTAAAGAATGCATAGATGTAAACAAAAATTATTTAATTGAATGAATTTTTAGGGTGAATGAATAAAAGATTTTTAAAAATTACGTATCCGACATTTTTTTAACTTGCAAATTCAAGGTTTAGTCGTACCGCGATATAATAACCAACGAGTAAATTTCCTTATTACCTTGCAATATGTAAACTTTATTACAAATATTTAAAAACGAAAATTAACAAACTGAGATAAGTTTCTCAACAATATAAAACGCAAAAACTTTAAAACGGGGCTGTTAAAATTATAAAGTAACAATAATGGCACATCTAAGAATCAAAGCTGCATTCACAAGTCTTTCATCTGTCAGATCGGATCAGCTTCATCGTAAGAATCCAGTTTTTATTATCTAACTTCCAACTCCCTATGCATTTTCGCGCGGAGATTACAGGAGTCAATTTCTTTCGTTGGACAAAAAAAAAAGTCGTATAAAAATTATTTTTCGAAAATATTTTTATAACTTTAACAAGCGAGCGATGAAAAAACTGTTGCAGCCGTAAAGATAAATCGATATGCTTTCAATTATTTCACAAGTGGCGGTTGCGGCGCGTACATAATCCGATCTCTTTTTCAACTCGAAAGATTAGAGATTATCGCCGGCTACCAATACGTCGACTAATAAAATATTTAGATTCTCATTTCGCGAGGTGAAGTATCATATCTTTTAGTTTTATTGTTCACTTAACATTTTTTTCCTATTCTCGTATAGGAGAACGTCCAACGTAACGTTTGCGTTTCCATCCATTAGCGTATACAAGTTTTTAAATATTTGAATTTCCCCACTCCGAAGCGAACGTCTCCTCTCAAAATTCAAATTGCCTATAGATCGCTCGGATATATTCCTTTGTCCCCTCGACTCGAAATAGTCCACCCGCGCGGCATCCCCATTTTCTCCGAAGTTGCGTTAGGTCGGGGTGCGCGACAACAAAACCGGCCGTCCGATAATCCTTTCACTTTTGGTCTTTATGCTCCTGCAGCGGCTCTCGGGCGGCGGGACTTAGCCGAGGTGGTTCGCCTTCAAGGTTCCCCCGCGCTGAACTGGTTTCCAGCTCTCTCGAGTTCAGATATCCTGCAGCTGGTATGCCTTTTTTTCTCGAGCGTCTCTCTCTCCCGCCCTTTTCTTGTTGCTTTTATCGGCACCCGGAGCGGAGCGGGGAGATTTTTCCCATTTTTCCGCCGCGGATCGCCCCCCCTTTATAACCGGAGAGAGATCTCCTCTCCCGGCTGCGGGCAGCACTGAGAGAGGCTGTCGGGATCTTTTCGCGCGATTATAATAAATTTCATGACTGTTTGCGCGACGCATCGCTGTTCTTCTTTGGAAAGTTTATGTTTTTCCTGGTCGGGCTTTATGAGCGGCATTTTAATGAATTGTTGTTTTAAAGGTGTGTTTTATATAAATAAAGGGGATTTCTGTTATTCTGCACTCTTTCCTGTTAGGAATCGCGTGATTGATAAAAATGTTTTGCATATTTAATTAATTTTTTGGGCGAATGGTTCAACGCAAGCTGCAACTTAAAATTTATTACACTCCACGGTGCAGAAATTTATGTCTATTTTATTTATTTAATGTACTTCTTATTTTTACAATGTTACACAATGAAACTGGATGAAATTAAAAAACGGTTCTATCAATCAAATGTAAAGGAAATGTGTAAAATATTACGAAACTGATTAATATTATTAATATAATTAAATAGATAATTAGCACGTTTGCAAATATTTTCTGAAAAACTTCATTAAATGCATGAAAAGTGTGAAGCAGATAAAAATTGCATAAAAGTAAAAAATTAGAAGCAATTTTTTTTTTTTTTTTTTAATATATTACCTCTTCTGTATGAAGCTAATAATTTTAAAAGAATACCTTGAGAGATTTTCAAACTTCCTTGTAAAATTAATAGTCATAAAAATTAATGCCTCTCAAAGTGATTTTTAGCTTTAACAAAAATTTAAAATTCATATATCCAGCAAGTATATCTTCTTAAACATTTATATAACTAGATGAGGTAGAAGATTCTTGCATTTTAATTCAAATGCCAATTTAGATGATAAGTTGTAAAAATCAGCAATTAAATCCGCATGTCCTTTCTGCTGCAATTTAGAAAAACTAACGGATCGCGAACAGGAGTGGTTATGCACTGACTTCGATCAATTAGATTCGATTTCGTAAAATGGGATCATCTTTTTGATTCAGTTTTTTTTTTCTTTAAATTTGCATAGAAATCGAAGAAATATTGTAAACCCGACAATAAACAATCGTAAATTGACGCTGACAAAAAATTCATTACCCATGAAATAAGATCTCTTATAAAAATTAAGAAGTTTATTCATATTCAAATTATTTATTCAAATTCTCCTTCCAAGTAAAAATACACTAATGGCTTCTCTTAACGAAGAAAATTCTTAAAATATCAACATTCGTGATTCACTTCTGCTCCCGCAAAAGTCAAATTTTTATTTATGCAAATAATACATCTTCGAGTCTCCCACTAATCCGCCAAAAAACCAATCGACAACCTAAAAAGGCCAAAAAAAAAAGAACGCCAAACGCTCTGGGCCCCATTCTAGAAAAAGGGAGAGACTCACACGCGCAGAGGGAGCAAAAGAAAGAGAGGAATGTAAAAAATGTTTCTACAGACCCAAAAGATCTGATCTCATGCGCGCGCGCACTGCGGAGCCGGGCGCAACCTTGATCTTGAGCGTACGGACGCCTTTACGTTTGCGCGATGACAAAACCGGACTTTCGGGATTTCCAAGATCGAAATTTTGGGACTGCCCGCGAATAGAATTCAATTCCGAAGTATCTCTCTCTTTGGTCTTTGTGTCCGGTGGCGGGGGGGAGATCCTTTTTTTTGTAACGGTACACTCGTTCACATTTATTAAAAGAATCCTATTGATGTTAATGTACGCGCGTGCTCAATGCCTCGGCTTGAAAAATGACGGAGGCGGCCGTAATGGTAACGGGTAATTTCGAATGGATATTGGCCACGGCGGCCGGCGAAAAATCGAAGGAGTTAAAAAGTTTTAATGCATTTTCGGGTGCTTTTTTTGTTCCTTGAGGCGTCCGATTTTTATAAACTTTACACTGTGAAATCAATTAATCACGACCGACTTTTTGTTGCGGTACGGTTTTTAATGTTTTTATGTCGGCATTGCGAAAATTCGCGGATAGAAAATTTATTTAAATTTAAATCTTGTTTGTACGTAATCAAGCGTGCTGAGTGTATAAAAAAAAAAAAAAAAGAAACGCTAATTGCAAGATTCATTCAATACTTTACAGTGTAGTTTTTTAATTATGAAGGCTTTGGAACTTATATAAAACTGATACATCATTGTGTGCATTTAAATTCCACGGTGAAAAAATTGTTTTGCATCATTGCTACACACAATTGCTTTATTTTAAAATTAAGGAAATCAGCTTCATGGACTATTATCGAGATAAAAATGAAATCTTAAGTCGCCCCATTTGTATACCGATAGATTGAAAGAAAAAAAAGTATATTAAATAATTGAGAGCTGAATAATAAACACTGCGAGAAGAAATGCAGGAAAAGACCGACTGAAAAAAAATGCCGCATATTACGAATGCAAAACGACTCGCTCTCAAAAATGAAAACGCCCAATTATCCTCTCGCGCGCAAAACTATTAAAAACGGCACAATTGTCGCAGACATCGAGGAATCTCATCGCTCGTATAGGCAATCGCCTCGAATAGAAAATTGAGCGTAACGATTTCGCTCGAACTCGGCTTGCGTAACGGATGCAATAAGTTATAATGCAAATTTTGAAGGCCTCGCGAGATTGGCCGAAGCCCGCGTCCACGTAACCGCGGCAACACACCTCTGGATCTTTAATGACACACCTCCGCGCGCCTCTCGGGTTCGTTTCGCCTTTTTTCAAAAATTTTTTTTCTCCCCCCGCGCGGAGAGGTGTGCACGTGACAGACGCGTTTTTTTTTTTATGAAATTCAATGAATCGGGCAAATTCATGCGCGAGTTTCGCAAAGCGGGCAATTTCCATCGGTGCACACGCGAACATCAGATCTGTCTTCGAGGCGGCGGTACTATATATATCGGCTGGAAAAATCTCGGGAGGCGGGTTTCGCGTTTAAATAGGGAAACCGTTGAGCGAGTTATTCTTGGGAAAATTGCCGGGAGGAGGAACTGTGTTTAATGACGTTTTGTATTTTTCGCGAGGAAAAAAAGGAAGTTGAAAAAGCAAGGGATAACGGAACTGTCACTCGAGTGCAAGTTGATTTTATAACAAATGTTCTTTATTTTTGAGTGCATATATTAACTAGAATATTTCCGTGCGCAATGAAAAAAATGACATTTATATAAAATCGAAGAAAAGGAAAGAATTACTAAATTTTTTTTTAATTAAATGTATCTTAATATTTTTTCTGTATTATCGTAAGAATCTTGTACTATTATAATTATAATCTTTTCATTTTATCTTTTAAAAAAACTACATATGTAAGAAGAACTTTAATCTTTGTTAAGCAGCTACCTGAAATAGTAAATTATTTTACATACTAGTCAATTAACTTGTTAATTAAGTATAATTATTACTTTGTTCTTTTATACTGATCTGTTTATTATTCCACATATTATAATTAATTTTCAAAATTCTTCCATTCAAAATAATTATTCCATCGTACTTATTACACAGCAAAGGTTTACCGCAACTTTTCCAAATTACCCCATATAATACCAATAAATTTCGTTCCTAACGAGGCGCGATTCACCGTAACAACACACAAAGCAAATGCACCGACCAAAAATCCGTTCGAACAACCGCACACATTATCACGGTAACGTACCGAATCGCAAAGCCCCGCGGCGGTGTCCGTACAGCAGGTACTCGCCTCTCAATTTCATTTATCATTATCTCTCGCTGAGCGTGCCGCCGCCGCGACGCGGAGACGCGGAAACGGACGCTCGAGTTTTTTTTCTCTCTCTCTCTCTCTCTCTGCTCTTTGCTCTCTCTCGCGAGAGTACTTACCGGATTTTTACGTCCCCGCGATCTCGTGCATTATCTCCCGCGCGCGTCGTTCTTTGCTTTTGCGTCATCGCGGCTGCTGCTCCAGTATGACGTCGGCGGCGTTCGCGCATTGTCCAATATTCTTTTTCTTTTTTTTTTTTTTTCAGCGCGTGTTTACTCGCCGTTTAATAACGAGCCGCGGCGCGGGAATTAACGTGTAATCAATGCTGTCATTGCGGCTAAGAATGCGACGAGGACTATAGGGGGGGATTCGTTAGATCAGCGGCGAAGGTGAGGCGCGGAAAAATCGGGGGATCGAGGCGGCAATTTGTTGGGAAAAGGTTGCGCGGCGGCTCGTTAAAGTTACTCATGATAGGTACTCAGAACTGCGGAGGAGTAATTATGTAAACGTGAGTAACTTCATTCGGGCGAAATTATCTTATTGTTGTTATGTAAATAAAAATTTGCAAAGTACGGTAATTCGCCGATTTTACAATTAAATTTATTTACTTCTAGAATTTTTGAAGTCGTAAAGAAGAAAAAAAAAAATGAAAAAACGTGCGGCTAAACGTAATAATGGCCTGTTTGCACGTGATAATTAAAAATATTCCAGCGTTTAAAAACCACTGAAATCACCGACTTAATCGATCCGGAAGCGTTGTTCTCAAAAAGAAACCGTAATTGATTGGAATGCAAATGAATATGCCACCGGTAGGGTTTTCAATTGAACCAACAGACTTCGAGATCCTTGGATAACTTCTAATAATAATCCTCAAACGCCAAAGTCATCAAAACAGAAAAACCCTGGAAAAACAACCGATTTTTCAACTGAAAATCGTACGCGCGAGCACGCGATTTATCAGAGATAACCGATCGGTATGTATCGACGACATAATCCACCGACAACACCAGACTCGACGACAAAGAAATGCGGCCGCGGGGCGAACGGAAAAAAAAGAAGGAAGAAAAAAAAGAATTCCCCGCTGACGTAAGTCCGTATAATGTATACGGGATCCGAGAGAGTCGCCAATCCCTTTCAGCCTTGCTCGACATATAGGAAGCGAAAAGTATATAATTCGATGCCCGCCGCCGCGAGAGATCCGAATGCATGACGTACGAGGAAGCGAAAAGTCGAGAGTGCCCCGACCTTGTCACATCTCCTCTCCGGCACGTGACGCCCGAATTGTTTCTCCTTTTTTCGTGCCCCCGAGGCGCAACCCAAACAAGAGCACTTTTTTTTCTTTTTTTTTCTCTCTCTAACGTCGGCGCCGAGATGCCTTAATTGAGTAAATTGCCCGATAGACTCGCGGCCAATTATCCTAATAGATCTCGGGATGTGAGTCTATAGGCGAGGAACGGAACTGGCTTTTTTTTTTCTTTTTGCTTTGGTGCGGTTCTAGGTTATAATGAGGTTACTTTTAGCTACGCCCCCTTGTAATTAGCTTTGTAATGGGAAGTTGAGGGTTTTGGTACAGAACCAATCATTAGTATGTAGGTACCGATCATTACTAGGTTATCAATAATATTTTGTATCCTAATTCCGCAGCATCGATTATGAATTTTGTGTAAAAAGAAAAATCGCCACCATCCTTTATTCAAAGCACCGTAAAGCCGATCATCAACCTCCCCAAGCATCTCCCTCCCAAAAATCCCTTCGACTCCTAAAAAAGATTAAGACAGAAAAAGCGACTGCAATCAGGCAGCGAACAATGAGAGGAGAGCCACCTCCTCCCCCTCCGCCGACCGATCATAATTGGACAAAAGAAGGTGTGTGCACGGCTATTTCGCCTTGGCTCCCAACGCGCCGAGGATCATTAGCGAGTGACGTCGGCTCCGCGCGCGCATTTTTGCGCGGAATCGCGTTCGGCGCGCGAGAAACGCGCGGAGAGGCCGACCTCGTCGAACGCGCGTCGGTACGGAGCAGCTTTGAGGAAGGAAGTTCGAGACCTTGCCTGATACAGTCACGCAGCAGCCGGGAGATTACGGTCTCTCTCTCCCTCCCGCGGTATTTCTCGCAGCCTCTCTCTCTCTCTCTCTACATCTCGAACGCAACGGTTTTTATAGCGGATACTCATCGCCGCGGAGAGTTCACGCACAATGCGAGAGAGAGAGAGAGCCTAGTTATTACACCTGGCCTGTTGTATTAATTGCCGAGGCGAGGAATTTCGCTTTGGGTTATGGGCTGATGGTGCGTTTTTCGCGCGGCGAATTTCTGTAATTATGTCCGATCGCCGCGCGTATATGACGCCTGTTCTTTCGACTACTTTTTTCTCTCTCTCTCTCTCGAGGGGGGTTTATGATATTTCTGAAAATAGAAAATTGCTCGAGCCGCCGCTTCCTTGTTCTCCGCGGCAGCGGGACTAATAAGAGGAGACTGATCCGAGTGATTTACGCGGGGATAATTATTTGTTGCTCTTTTGCTCTTTCTGGCGCGTCGAGGTGTCGACGGGTTTCGCGCCGTTTCGGAAACGTATAAAATAAATGGCACTATTTATAGTTCCCAGGCAATTTTTGCGCGCAATGTGTACATACAATGTTTACACGAAAACGACCATCGTTTTGTCCTGGCTTTTAAAGTGCTGCTGGAACTAATTGTTTAAAAGATTAAGCATCGCATAAAAAAACCGTTATTCGTTGCGAGAGTTTAGATGCAACTGCGATGCGTTTGTGTCCAACTATGGTTTTAGTAAATTTGTAAAATTACGTCGAGATTCACGCACATTTTTATTCTCTGCGGTTGAAAATTACAAAGACCGAATTCACGGCTTAATAAATCTTTCAAAATTTATAAAAAAAAAAAATCCACGTGTCGCGATGCTTTTTTAATCGGCTCGTTCGACTAATTAAAACGTAACAATTAAACCATTCTCTTAAGGAATCTGTATTACCATGAATAAAACATGGCATCTTAATCCATTTAAGAAAAATATTTCTACACACGTCAAAAAATTAAATTAAATTTTCATGCGTTTCGCATCACCTTCTCGATGATAAAATAAAATTTATGCTAAAAAATCGGACGTAAAGACTAGATTAAAAGCGCAGCGCATAAACGAACAATAAAAACTGACACAATTCCGCCTATTAATTGAACTTTAAATTTTTAAGATTAAGAATGCACTGGCAAAAAAATTATGACGAAATACGAAACTTTGCTCGGCATTTCTTGTATTCTCTCTGTGTATTCATGCGAACTTTTTTGTTACCTCTAATGGAAATGAATTTCGTCTGAAATCCCGTAACTTGTCGGTTCAAGGTTAGTGAAACATACTTTGAAAATTGAATAATGCGATACAATTATTTTTGAATAATAAATAATGAAAGTTATGGAAATACTTCCGGGCGACGGTAAGTAGTACTTTAATTCCAAGTTAAAGAAGACTCGATAATCTGCGCTTCGTTTTCTCACGCAAGAAAAGCGTATCGTTGCGGTCAGTGCGGAGGATAGAAAGGATTAACGCTCGGAATGCAAATCTGCACATTACCAATTAGGAATTGTGCTTCGATTTTCTTTTTTATCCAAGCAGTCCTTTCATGTAGGAGGGATTTTTTCGAATAAAATCGTATAAACCGCACCGATGAAAAGTACAGCGTGGGAAACCGTTGTGTTTCGACTTTTATATCAATATTTATCGTGGAAATACATCGCTCGATCTTTACATCACAATTTGTAACATTATCTAACCCCCCTGTAAATTGAAATGAATTAACTTTAATCCCGGAAAAAGATCGTTGATAATAAAAAATTTACACTCCGACAAAATGGACGTGAACTAAAACATATATATGTATATATATATGTATCAACGCGGTGAAATTAATTACGCAAGTGTACAAACTGTATCGGTCGTTCTCGATCTTTAAAAAAAATTTTTATGCGCCTGAAAGCACAGAAACAACTTTTATCGCCGCCAAGAGTGTGTGTACGCCAACTAAACAAATGCTCGGACAAGGACTGGCTTTGGGAACTCGTTCCGTTTTTCTAATCGACCTTAACATTTAACTCTTCCTGCTTCATTACCCGCCTTCCTACAGTAATTTGTTGGTACGCGAAAAACGCGCGCGCCGCGTTACAAAATATACTCGAGTGCAATAAGTATATAAAATTAGGAGCGAATCCAATGCAGTGGATGATAAATGACGACGCGCTAATAATTTCTCGTATACGGACAAAGAATGGTGAGAAAAGCGCGGGAGCGAAAACAAATTAATCAATTTCGCGGCGGTCGTTTTTCGAGAAATATTTATTATATATATTTACGCCGCGAAATTAATTGCGTCCCGAAGATCGGAGTCGGCGAGAAGTTTTCTCGAACACCCCGCAAGAGGTCTTCCTCTTCGACGTCCGGCGAAAAATAAAAAAAAGCCCTCCAGAAACAACACCAATCCTCGTAAAACTCCACCGCGTCCCATCCTCACCCGCGTTCACCGAAATAGCGCGCCGACATAATATAATCCTCGCGGGAGGATGTTACGGGGGAGATACAACAGCCGGTGTCTCTCTCTCGGCGCAGCCTCCTCTCAGCACGCGGCTCGGCCGGTCGTCAAGTGGGAGAGCCGAAGGTATAAAAGCTATGTCCCGCCGGCGCTGGAGCCAGTCAGTCAGCTCGCGGACTCGCGGCGCGCGCCTGTGTATATAACTGTATATATATATACCCCTGCACGTTCTCTTTCTCTCTCCCGTCCTTTTTTTTCGCTCTCTCTCTCTCTCTCTCTCTCTCGCGAACGCACCGACAGAGAGTATCGGCGAGGAGCGCAGTGCAACGACGACTACGACGACAATCCCCCGGCAGGACTTTCACTCGGGAGAGAGACGCACGCACAGTTTATAAGCTACCCCATATCGGCTGCGGGGAGACTGAGTTTTTTTTATCTTGGCAACAATGTCCGAGTTGAAGATCAACGTCGAGGAGGCTTTGTTCGACGGCGCGCGGCAGGAGCCTGGATTCGATGTAAGTCGAATGGGTTTTGAACGCTTTGCGCTCGAGTGGAGTTTCCAAGTGCGGAAGGACTTTTAGGAGCTGCTCCGGATAGTAGAACAAGTGACTGTTTTTTTTTTTCTTTTTCTTTTATCGTTCGCCGAAGAAACAATGCCGGCCCGCTCTCGCTGAATTCTCCGATTAATCGTGATCGATCCGAGAGCCGTCCTTCTACCCAAACAAAATTTCGGACAAACGGACCGGCTTCGCGAATCATATACTATCGCCGGGTGATCGATCTGCGCGCAACAGATTCCCAACGCGAGTGAATTGTACCGCCGAACGAAGTCGCCAAAGGGGGTTGGCGAGTTACTGGCCTCGATTTGTCACTTATTCCCGGCGGTCTCTGCGACTAAGTGAGATTTCGTCGGAGTTCTTTAATCGACCCGTTTCAGACACATTCGGATATATATCTGGACTACATTAACGCGAAAACGGCCGCTCGCGGGGAGAGCCGATCCGTCATTATCGCGCCTCCTGTAACATTGACCCACAACTCGCGGATTATCAGATTGTAAAAAGGCAGATACATCATTATGTCAGAGGCTCATAATGGAGCCATCACCTCGAACGATTTCCCCCTCCGGTTACCAAACGCCAATTAGAAATTCGCTTGGTTTCGTTTTGCACAATCCCCGCGGCGGTCAAGTTTTCTAAAAAAAGAAGACAAGTTCGAAAGATTACACCCGAACCGGCCCGTCCCCCCGGCGGGACGTTAACGAGATGCTGCGCCGGCCGCATTGTCGTTCGTCGTTTCCTATTTTCTAACCATAGTTACGTGGGTTAAAAACGGGCCGGCTCGGAAGCTCTCGCGAGGGCGCCGCGATTATTACGAAATGAGAGTGCCGCCTCCGAAGATGCTCCGGCCGCCGGTCGTAACTCGGAGCGACTTTCACCGTAAACACACAATTGACAGAGCAAAGAAACAAACTCCCGGGAGCGAGAGACAGAAGGATCCGATAACCCGCAGCAGTTCAATGTTCGGGGCTCGAAACAGTTACACTTCGCTCGGATCTCTCGCCTTTGTTTTTTTTTATACATATAATATCCTCCCGCCTCGCGAATCATGTGGAGTAAAAGGGGCGTGCGCGCGCGTACGAGAGAACCTGTTTCTCTTTCTCGCCTGAATTCCAGCGGCGTAACATAACCGCCCGGGGATTTCCGCAATAATAAACGACGGCGACGCATGAATTTTTTGAGGCTCTCCCGGTACGAGATGCCGTCCCGATTAGGGCCCGGCGACGCGTGTGTATATACCTCATGAATAGCTAATTCACGACGCGTCATCGTCGCCGCTCGTTCGAAAAAGGGCTCGGCGCGCTTCCTCGAAACGCGAGCGACCCGGGGACACTAAAATAAGACGATCCCCGCCGCCGACTTACGTAAATCTTGCAATTCGATCCTCCCGACGGCGGCGGCGGCGGTCGTCTCGTCTCGTCTCTCGGCGTTTCTCCGTTGAAAAAAAAATAATCGCGACGGTAATTGGCCCCGATACACCCGATACCGCGCGCGCATTGTTCGTCCGAGCGAACTGAAATCGACGGTGATATCAGCGCGGACGCGAAGGTAATTTACAGCTTTTCGCAAGAAAACGCCGACGACGACGGCCGGTATATATATATATATATATCTCGCAAGAGCACGCGGGAGAGCCGTATAACAAACAGCGCATTTTGATTGCCGACTCGGAATGAATCGCGAGTTTGCGGCGTTCCCCGAGCGCGCCGAGCGAGCGAGCGAGAGAGAGAAAAAAAGAGTATAAAATACACGGTCACGCGCTGACCTATGCACGGATACGATATACGTACACGCGTGCTTGCTTGCCCGTGCAGTTTAGTACCCGCAAGAATGGGCTCGACGCGCTTTTATATTTACGAGGCATAATGATGCCTGCGCTCGCGGACGACGATCGCTCTCTCGCCTCCCGTGTATGCGCGCACGCGTTAAGCAATCATTTACTGCATTAACTTTACCGTTTTATTGGTTTTCTGCCGTTTCTCTCTCCCTCTCGTCTCGTAAACTCGGACGACTCGCGCAATTTACCAGAGGCTCCTCTCTCTCTAGGATTCGCGCGAATTTCGGGTTCGAGGATCGAAGGATATTATATGTCCCGCTGCCTCGAGGAACAATGGGGGGGATTTAAGGGACACGACTTTGCTCGGGGAGAGATTTTCGAAAATAAATACGAGCGCACCGCGGGAGCGATTAGTGCGCTTTAATTGGAAAGGCAAACGCGGACCATATACGATAATTCGCTTCCGAGACTCGAGCGGCTCGAGCGCATAATAAGCCGGATAATCGGAATCACATATGGCCGCGAAAAATTCTGCGACCAGAAAAGGTCACAGAGCCTCCAGGTGCAGAAAAAAAGGAATACATCCTAATCCGACGCCGTCGCTCTTTAATATCGGAGAACACCGTCAAAGTCCGCGTTTAACCGGCTTATTAATACATCCTCTCTCTCGACGCTACGCATGCAAATCGACCTCTCTCTCCAGAAAGAAAGAGAGAGAGAGAGAGAGAAAAAAGGAATGTTTATCAGCGGGCGGAAGGAATGCCGCAGGAAAACCGGGCGACGGCGCGGTCAATTTTTTTTTTTTTTTTTCGGCGCCCGTGGCGCCATTAATCTCGGCAGAAATGCAAATCGCGCCTCTCCGCGCGAACGACCTAGAGAAGGTCTCGGTTTAGGCCGTTGAGTCAGGCGCGACGCCGCGGCCGCCGCCGCAGTGAGTGACGCAAAAATTCCTGCAGCTGCTCGCCGTATATAATATACACACAACCGCCGCCGGAAATTTATTCCGCGTTCGGGATAAACAAAAATCTTTTGATTATAAATGTGGTCCTGGCAAAAATTCTATCTCTCTCTCTCTCTCGGCCGATCGTTCCGAGGAGAGAAGAAGCCTTCGAAAGATTTCCGATTTCTCCGCGAGTTTCAAGGGCGCCGGCAAAGTGCAAAGGACTCATTCATCAGCGCGGCTTAGATAACCTCGTTAATTTCGAACGGCGACAAACATCGCTCGCCGGGATATTAATAGTCAGCCGCGACGGGGAGCACAAAAAAATTGATATTGAAAACGCGGAGAAAACGAGGTGCAGGTGCAGGTTAAACGCAAGGCGTCTTTGAGATTAGAGAGCAGCATTGGGCAACGCGCCGCGACGACTTTCTCGATTCCATCTTCTTCCCCCTTATGCAAGCTAAGCGTTAATGTAACGACATTACAGCCGGGCGCCAAGTTCGGCGTCTGGTTTTTGGCGGTCGGAACGATGCTGACCGTTTTTCTTTCTCTCTTCGGTTCGCAGAGCCAGTCGATCGTCGATCCGAGGAACCTGCCCTCCTGGCACATACCGAGGCCCTCCCTGGTCGGGAAGAGCGAGAAGACGAGCGAGAGGAGCGGCAGCGACAAGAACAGCGAGAATGGAACGTGGAAGCATCATCCCGACTCGCCGCCCTCCAGAGGCTCCACCTCCTCGCAGGGCTCCACCGCCAGCACTCACGTAAGTTTATACGGGCCTTTAAATCTTTTTCCATATTATAGTCCATCAATTTGAATACCGCTAAGCTCGCCTTTAAAACGTCCAATAAAACTGTTATCGTTATGCCAATTGCAGAGCGCCGCCTCGGGCACCCTGCTGCTGACGGCGGCGAACCTGGCGAACCTCGCGGCGATCCACCCGCCCCGGGTGACGGCGCCGAAGCAGCACGACCAGGTCTCGGTGGCGAGCAGCACCCACTTCACGGTGGTGAACGGCCTCGGCAGACCGAGCGCCGCTCAGAGCAAGTCCTGGTGCGCGCGCAACCAGCTCACCGTCCTCGTCTGCACGATGAGCTTCCTCTTCATGCTCGGGCTGCTCGCCGGCATACTCTACATGGAGCGTGAGTGCTTGCTTTTTTTTCTTTTTAGATCGAAGTAGTCTCGAGTTGGATGTTATCTAAAAATTCTCGTTTCTGTGTTTTTTTTCAGTGAGAGCCAGAGGAAGATACCACTGAGACTACGGACTCTCAAATCGACGCGTCCTCAACGAAAGGATCGACCGCTCGGACTGCGTTGTCTTTTCAAGGCCATGCGAAAGACAATTTGAATAGTCCGAGAGAGCGAGAGGTCGCTCCTTGAACGTTGAGCACGAGCACAACACTTGTCAAATCGAATTCGACGACTTTTTAGAAGACGAAATTTAGGCCCGCAATTTATTATCGCTCCTTTAGGTTTTAAGGATGTATTGCATCGGCACATTGTCGCCGTGCAGTACGTGAATTAAGTAATTACGTTTAACGTAATGAGCGCACTTTAAAGCGCTTCCTAGCTATTGTAATTTATATACGACGTTTAAAATTGACTAAGCATTCACACACACACACACACACACCTTATCATCGCCCTCTCTCTCATCAACACAATTCGCTAATGTATTTAGAGTCATTGATATTATTGATAGTAAACTAATACACCTTCGTGTATCGTTTCGTATTTGGAACGATTTTTACTTGTAAGGAAGAGTTATTTCATTTTTTTTCTGTGTTCTAGTGACTTTTTTGTACATTGTAATCATGACGCGGAAATGTTTTTAAATTGTACTTAAAAATAATGTAACTTTATTAACAGTATCAAAAATATCCTGTGAACGAATTTCGCGCGACGCTGCGTAAAAAACTGAAGCGAAGGATTAAACGGTACATCGAAATCGTTGTAAAACTCTATGTGTCTGTGATATTACTTGTATTAATTATCTAGCCAACAAGAAACTTCTACATCATTAAACGTTGTCTTTTATTTAAACCCTTTTCCATTCAGTTTGCAAGCTAAAGTAAAAATAAATTAAGAAATTTTTCTTTCAAATAACGCTTTACTTTACTAAATAAAAAAGTAAACTAATAATCAACTTAGTGCAGAGATGCACTTATGTACTTAATTAGTTTAACAAATTAAAAAGTTTCAATTCATTAAAATTTTGTATTTTCTATTAGAAGGACGGTACGTTACAATCAATAAAAGTTTGTGTTTTTTTTTAATTGTTGTCCAGGCAACACAGTTTACGTTCTCTATCGATAAAACAGATTCGTTAGAATAATGTTCTAGAAAATGTTTCGAAATAAGGATACTTTCTAGAATAATTTTTTATTTCTCTAATTAATGTGTAGTATGAAAAATAATGATTTTTAAAACGACGAAATAAATTTTTTAAATTTCTTTTTTAATAATTTTTTCTTCATATTTAAAATATATCACTAAAAGAATTCTGAAATAAAAATTGCCCTATTATTTATTACATTAAAAGAATGTTATCACGGCAGAAAGCTTCACCTTACTTTAATTTCTACTTTGATAAAATTTATGAACAGCAAGTAATAAAAAATGGAAAAGAATTTACTGCTGTTAAATCACTTAGCTTTTAAATAAGATCTGATATCATTTTGATAATAACTAGACTTACCTCAACTTCTTGCAGTGTTTGTGTCCATCTGTAATTTGGTAAATCTGCTCCATTTCCACTGTTTGGCTTCAGCTTATTTTTTTCTTGCTCATCTTCTTCTTCATCCATCTTTTCATCCTCTTGTTTTTTGTTTTCTTCGCCATTATTACTACTGCTAGCTTCAGATGTATTTTCTTTTGATTGTTTCTATTATGTTTAATAAAAAAGCATAATCATAATTTAATAATAAAACACAATTTATGATTTTTATTTTCTACTGAAAAACTAATGGTATTTATCTTAAGCTTTGAACTATATATATTCATACCTCACTATCTAATTCTTTTTGAAGCTTAGAGGCCTGCTCATCAGTTAATTCAACAATTTTAGAGTCATCGCTCATTGATTCAAACAAACTCTGTTCTTCTTTCTTTTTCTTTTCAAGTTTCTCTTTCCTCTTCTTTTCTTGTTCAGCTCGCTCAGCCTTTTCAGCATTTGCTTTAGTTACTGCTGTGGCTTCATATTTTTTGAATATACTCATAACAAGCTGCAAAGCATTATGATACAATAAATAAAAAGATCCATTTTAGCACTAAACAAAAAATGTTTACCTTTTCTGCTGCTCCTTTTCCACCTCCCGTATAAAAATCGGTTTTTCTGGCAAGAAAACTGAATATTGTTTCAAGAAGCTGTGCAAAAAATTTTCAAAATAAAAATCATCATTAATAAAATTCACAAAGTTAACCTGCAAATCCATAAACCGGTAATAAACTGAAAGTTTCACTTACTTCTTGAACACCTCCTTCGTGTTGTTGTGCCATGGACAACAGTAGTCCGTCGAATTTCTCCTCGTCTTTCGTCATTTTCACTTACTTGGAAATCTTTTTTAAAAAACAAATCGATACTACCTCGACGTAATGACTGATGAATCGTCTTTTCAAAATCACGATACCGCGTGGATGTTTGTTTCTCTGCTGGTTACCATTGTGCGCTAGCACTGCTATCAACGAAATACTCCGTTCCAATGAAATCTGTGAATAAGTCTTGAAGAGTAGGGGGCGAAAGCTATATAAGACATTAAAGTTCGATTTTCTCCAATAATTGGCTATAAATCGTAGTACATACATTTTTTCTTTATCTATCTTACAATGATTTGTATCTGATCTATTTGTATGTCATAGTTTTATTCTATATTACAAAGAATAATTTCAGCTAATATTCGATTTTCAAAGGAACTTGGAATTAATTAAGCGCCAAAAAAGCGATACTTAAAAACTGCTTTATTGACAAAAATTACTTAATTTAAAACTAGTAAGTCCAGTAATACATAATATAATTTTTTATCTATCATTTATTGAAAACAAGATTAATTAATATTTATTATAAAAATAACTGATCACTTACTTAGAATATTTAAATGTTTTCCGTGTTCCGAAATCTAATTTTTTTATTCACAGAGTACAGGTTAGAATTCCACGCTTGAAAATGTGCTGAGCTTAACCTACTTAGTTTAATAGTTATAAATTTTCTTTTAGTAAAAATAAATTATTTTATATCATAGAAATTGTAAATAGATACAAATTTTATAGGTACGAAATGTTCGTTAAATAAATTATTTAATTTATTATTTATATTGTTTAAACATTCTGTAAATTGTGTAAAAACAACTAAAAAACCGGTAAAAATTATCAATTTTTTTTAATTATTGATTTGTAAAGCTATTTTTTCTCACTAAATATGATTTAATAATTCGAAAGATTTTGTTCTTCCTTAAAAAACGTGTATACTAATTGTACTAAAAATGATGACATTCATTTCTAATTGTAATTATCTTGTAGTAAATGACTTAAACTTCTTTATTTCTTAAATGATGATATTTTTTTGACTTACAAAGATCTGTGAATGTTGATCTTTGAATTAAAATTATTCCATAATATTATTTCCTTTATTAGGTAAAAAATACTCATAAGACAAAGTATAAACTTTCATTTGTATTTAAAATTTTAATATTATTTTGCAGCAAAATATAAAAATGGATGCCTTAGGAGCTTCAAATTTAACAGGTGCTCAAAAAGATGAATTGATGGAGAAAGTCAAGCAAGAAATTGCTTTAGCAAATTTTCAAGAACTTCTCACGGTAAAAACCATTACTTGATTATTAACTTGTACTATAAACTTATTAATTTGTAGATTTGAGTAATATTTTATTTATATCTTAATTAAAGTAAGGATATTGAACATTATTTTAGAAAATCACAGAAAAATGTTTCAAACAATGTATTCAGAAACCTGGAACCAGTCTTGATAACTCTGAACAAGTAAGTTATTATAAATAATTAAAGTTTAAATATTTTACATTTGAAAAAACTTTATAAGAATTAAATATTTCAAATTCTTACAGAAATGTGTGGCAATGTGTATGGATCGATACATAGATGCCTACAATGCAGTATCAAAAGCCTATAGTAGTCGAATACAAATGGAACGTAATTAAAAAAAATAAAGAACTGTTTTTTTAGTGAAATGTTGTATCATGTTGCATTTTATACACATCAAGTGTTGCAAATGTTACCTTAAGATTTATCCAAATATAATTTCATTTTATATTATGAAAACCTGATTTACACTTTATACAAAGAACTTTTAGTACTTAATTTACTAAAAGTTTTTGTAATGCTACACAGGAAAAATGTATATGTTAAAACAATTTGAATTTGTATAATAATAGTGTTGTAAATAAATTGTTTCTATTCTGAAAAAAAAATATTTTTACATCTTTGCTTAGTAAAACAGAAAGTTGTATAACAATAGTAGTTCGTATACATATTTTAGTTTTACATTATCTATAAAATTAGCTTTTTTAAGATTTAATGTATCAAAAATGCAGTCTTTGTAGCTACACATAATTGTGCATAATTTAACAAAAGAAAAAAAACAAAAAAAAAAAATTAAATTGAAATTGAAATTCTATAAAAATAAATAATGAACAATAAATTAGTCAACATATATAGTAGCAAAGTTGTTTATTTACAATCATATTAGTCAAAGGCACAGATTAGTTACAAATCATTAAAAATGGTTACACAATCAATGAAGAATTATATCACTTAATCAAAAAATTTTCTTATTTACAATAATAATAAAAAATGCGATTAATACCTAAATAATACATTGTTACAAAATAAATAAGTTACTTTCACAATCGGTATATTATGTGCTTATTTTCCAACGTTAACATAATTAGTTATTGTAAAAATGCATTTAAAATGTGGAATTTATCATATGATTTTCTGATTTTTACTTACACAAATATAAATGATTTTATTACATTTAATTCATTTAAAGCAAGCAAAAGTACATCATAATTAACACAATTAAAATTAAGAATATTACGAAATGTATATTGTAGTGAAATGCATTTTTATTTTATTACTTTTAAATAGGACGCAATTATTTTTACGCAAAAGTACATTTATAAAAATGAAATGTACTTTATTCAGTCACTATAAAAATATAGTACTTCAAAAGAATAAAACATTTATCGTTTTAAATAGACATATTAAAATTTATTTCTTTTCAGAAATGAAATTTAATTTATGATTTTTCTATTTATAAACAATACTTCAAAAAAAGACTTATACTTTGAATTTAAAACGTCAATTATAAATAGTATATTACGCCCCTAGGGAGAGAAAGAATTGGCAAGCCCATAAATAGCTCGTGTAAATTGACAAACAAGAGCCTTATCTCCCGAGGAGTGTATACTATTTTTTTGCCTAGCGAAGTCGAAAATACAATGTTCTTGATCTGGCCCCGGACGAGAAAGTAGTACTTTCGGTCCGCTTTTTTTCCTGTGAAATATATTTTTCAATATATTCAATTTTATATATTTTAATAAAGTATGCATATAATAACGATAAAAGAATCTCACAATAACAATCTTTGACTGTGATCAGTAAAAAAATGTGTTTAAAAATTTAAATTATATTTTATAACGATATGTTTTGTAAATAAAAACTGAAAATGTGAGATCAATAATTTAAAATTATAATCAATAATGCATCATAGAAAAGTATAAGTCTCTCTTATAGTTAATAGTATGAGTTTTAATTTCATGATTCCATATATGTTGACGAAAAGATATGCAATGTTAATTAGTATCGAAAAGCAAGCATGATATATAATTTAAAGTTTTAATTGAATCTGTTGTAAACATATAAAAATATTTTATGTGTCCTTACTTAAATATGTGTGCGCGCAGTCACACATATAGTTGATATCTCATTTACGAAACCATATTCTAGGAGCAATTGTTTTATACATTACAAAACAGTATTTCGACTATACTGATTCAAAACTTTAACAATCTTTAAGGCTTAATTTGTATTTCAAAAGTATTAAGATTTTCTTTATCTTCTTTTGCTGCGTCAATTTACTCAATATTTATTATTTTTATTGTATAGCATCAGCTACAGTCAAAGTTTCAATGTTCTTTTCTAGCGCGTTTTCGATCTGTAAAATACATGAGTAATTTATTTATAAGTTTAAAGTGCATATTAACTTTCATGATAACTTACACAAGAAGTACTGCTTGGTATTTCTTCATCTATTTCTTCACTTTCATTTTCACTCTGGACATTTTGCATGTGTTCTGGACTATCTTGAGACTTTAAAGAATTTGAATTCAATGTTTGACCTTTTAAAGGATTTTCATTTGTATTAGATGGAGCTGATGAAATAACGCCCTCTTCACATTGAGAAACTGCTTCAGCTACAAATACAAAAAAAAGGTAAAAATAATCTGTAATATAAAATGTAAGAAAATATATAAAGTATAAACTTACCAATATCCATTAATTCCTTTAAGTCATTCATATTGGCTTTTTTACCATTCAAAGGTGGTAAATCACCAAACAATGCATTATTTGCAGATGGCAGTGGCGGTAGTTCATCTAAAAGTAGTTCATCATCTCGAGTACCTGCAACTTTATTTTTCATTCCATCAACAATGACTTCATCAAAGTAGAGTCTGCTCATTGACTCAGTCTGTTTCTTATTTTTTACGTTATTTGCTATTTGAAAATCTGTAAGGCTTTTTTTATTTTTAGTTGCTTCTTCATTTGGATGTATTTCCAACTGGCTTTTAATTACACTTTTATGATTAGAATGCAAATCTGTATCATTAGTTGATTTATTACTTTGATCATTATCATTTCCTGTAGAAATACTTTTTTCTTCATTACTTGGACTGTCATTTACTAATGATTTTAATATCTTATTAGCTGGGCTATCAGTTATGTCACTATAGACTACATTTTCATTTAGCTTCTTATCTTTTATTGTCACATTAATAGGATTTTGATAATTAGAATTTGATATACTTTCTAACTTTTCGGATGTGTCAATAGATGCTGAAGCTGAGTCTTTTTGTAAAACTTTTGGAACGCTAATATCAAATGTAGTATTTGCAAAATTCTCAGGAGTCTCACTAGTTTTATTTAGTTTGATATTGCTGGAATCATTCTGAAAATAACAAATAATTGCATTATCAAAATATAATAAATAATTGAATGGTTAAATAAAAAGAGAAAATAAATAAAAAAAATAAAATAGTAAAGAGGCAATAAATTTGTGACTACCTTATGTGAATTATTTAAGGCACTATTTATAGCATTTTTTAAAATTTCCCCAAGCAGTGGTTCTCTTGAATTGATTCCTAATTCTTCACAAAGTTTTTTCCTACCTACATAATTGTACTCTTTACCAAAGTAGGTTTCGGGATCGTATACTGAGATTGTATAATCAAGCCCAAAGTATTCTAGGAACTCTCTTACTAATGAAAACAATAATTTCCCTTCTGAATTAGCAAGGTATTGTTTTACTGTTTTGTTCAGAAATGGTTCAGGATTCTAAAATTCCAAAAGAATAATTTTGTAAATAAATTTCTCAAGTCTTACCAAAATTATCATTTTATTATCATACCAGTACAGATTCTTGTTCTTCTAAAGTAAGAAATACACTGGCTCTCAATTCAGCCTAAAAAGAGAATTTTTCAAAATCATTTAAAAAGGATATTATAATTATTTAGACAAAGCTGTATGTACAAAACGAAAAACTTCGAAAGTAACCTTCAATTTAATTGCTATTGGAAGTATTCGAAAATACGTACCCGCACTTTTGCGAGAACACCATTGTTCTCAAGAGTTTGTACAACGAGATCTCGTAATTCCGTATCCTCTTCCATAGAGATATTACCGTCTATCATTTTGTCAAAAAATAAGGAAACAGTTTCAATACTTAAAGGACGTAAATATTTACAATCGTCTCCATCGCTGCACTAATCGTGGATCGTGGTTATGACCGTTGGATTTGAGTAAGGCTGCATCTACATTGTTCTGCTTCTGCTATCTACTATTCAGATTGATATATATACATATATCTGACATGAGCGGCGAAAGTTGGAACTCCTATATTGCTATAGCTATATTAAAATATAACACTATATATAGTGGTTATATAGCTTCCAATTTTTGCCGTCTTATTTAGGTGCATGGGGATTTACAATTGACTTTGGCGCTAGTTGTCATGTTCCGAATTTGTAAATGTGGTGTAGCGTAGGGAATTTGGAAATGTCACCACAGGGCACGGCAGGTAGGAGTAGGACAGTGCCTGATGCCTGCCTGAGCTCAGTCGGAAAATAGACGCGTAGAGGTGTTGATCTTACGAATAAAGTTCATCTCCCTTTACTTCTTTTAAGTTTTTCAGTGGGAATTTATATTCTAATTGAAAGTTTCTAAAGTTAAATTTCTAATTATTACTGTATTATATATCATAAGTTCTGAGGTTCCGTGAAAGTGTAATTTAATCCATCTGCATGAAAATGAATAAGAACAACAATTCCAATGTCGTAAAAGTTGAACTTGAAAATCAATTTATTATGCGATTGCCGCCGGTAATTATTTCATATTTGAATGCATCCAGTTTTTACTTTGTTTACATTAAAATTATTAGTAATGTTTATAATTTAATTTACAGGAACCTGCAAAAATTCTTAGAGAAACATTGCAAAATGGTTTACCTCTCAAAGATAGACTTACAATTAAATTAGAAAATGATTTAAGGTACGGAGAAGTCAGGTTCGACCATTGGTTATTTCATGCAAAAGTAAGTTTTTACCTAAAATAATTAGTTATTACTAAATTGTAATTGTTTTATAATAAACATTCTAAGTACATATGTTTTTTATTTTATAGATTGTAGATTTACCCACAATTGTTGAATCTTTGAAAACTATTGATAACAAAAGTTTTTATAAAACTGCAGATATTTGTCAAGTAAGTGATAATGATTTGTAAGTATAGTTTTAAAAGCATAATTTTTCAATAATTATATATTTCTAAATTAATTGCAGATATTAATTTGTAAAGAAGATGATGATCAAACTACTACAGATGAGGAATCGCCTATAAAACAAAAGAAAAAAGATCCGAATAAAGTAGATAAAAAGTTTCTTTGGCCACATGGTATAACTCCACCAACAAAGAATATTAGGCGTAGAAGATTTAGAAAGACACTTAAGAAAAAATATGTGGAAGCTCCAGAAATTGAAAAAGAAGTCAAAAGATTATTGAGGGTAGACAATGATGCTGTAAATGTAAGATGGGAGGTGATATGTGAAGATGAAGATCAAACTAAACCAAATATTGTTTCTTCAAGTGGATCGGTTAAAACTAAAAGAGAAAACTTAAATGATACTTCACAAAGTGTTGATGTTGGTGAGTTGATATTTAATATTTATATTAACATTAAAAATAATAAATTTATTAATATTCTCTTCTATATCAGGTGAGCATGACATCTTTGGAGAAGCAGTTAGTGATAGTGAAGATGATGATGAAGCTCCTATTAATGTAATGGAACTGGATGAAAACAGTCATTTATCGGTGGATAGCAGAGTTTCTGATTCAAATTCAATGCAAGTTGGGTATTCTGAGCAATCAGCAAATCAGCAAAATGTTCCTTCAACTAGTGGCCCACTGGTGACAGAATTTAGTAAAGAAATGTTTGAATCAGAAATAACTATAGATGAAATGAAAATTGAAGTAGAAGATATGAAAATACCTAAAACGGAGAATTTTTATGAATATGAAATGACAGGAAATTTCAGTGAATCTCAAAATGCAATAATTAAAAAAGGTAAGTTAAGCATTTAATTTATTCACGTTTAATATTTTCATTTTTTATAAATAAATCTAAAATAGACAAAATATTTATTTTACAAATGTATAATACATAACATATTTATGTTACACTATTTTCAGATTCCATTCAAGTACGAAAAGAGCAATTGCAAGCTGAATTAGCTAAGTTGCAGGAGCAAAGACGTCAACAAGAAACGGCTATTGAAAATATTGAAAATATGAAACTACGAGAACGTTTTCAAGAAATTATTGATAATTTTCTTGCCCAAGAAGCTCAAAAAATTCAGGAGGTTTGTAATAAAAATTTGCAATATTTACTTTTTAATATTTAAAAAATTTAATTAAAATAATTTTGTATTTTGCAGCTTAATGAGTTGGACTTGGAAGAAGCAACGTAACAATAAATGTGTTTTTCAAAATAATATCTTATTTTGTTTACCTCTTTATAAGAATCATTAGTAAATAATAAAATTTATGATTGTTTTAAATAATATTTAAAGATGTAAAGGGTCGAAATTTTAATTTAGTCATTTATATGTTTAATATATTTATTTACACAAATCAATTAATAAACAACTGCAGTAAATATGCGACAAGACCGTATCTTAGATTGTTCTGCAACACGTCAAATTCATATTAGGTTACCGCTAAAATTTTTTGAATAAGATTACAGCATTTTTTTTTTTTTTTTAAATTAATTAAAAAACAAAAAAAAAAAGATTACAGCATTTTTCATTTGAAATGTATAAGCCTTGCTATTTCCAAAAATATGTCAGCTTAAATTACACTTTTTAATAGTACTTGCAATAATTTTATATAGCCAACAATTTTAAATAGCCATGCGATATAAAAAGAATAGTACTTTTCTATCCAAGTACGGAAAAGCTGATCTTCCGAGAACCACTTTTCGCACGCGTATAGAATAATATGTAAATGTAGCAGTTACAGACGTGTGCTTAGCAGCGTTGATTTGACTTGCCGTCTACGCTCACATTCTATGATCGTACGCAACTAGCGACACCGCATGATGTAGAAGAAACT
>JAWWML010012740.1:0-26742 GCA_035047165.1 Ormyrus rosae | reverse complement strand
GCCGGGTGAGAGAGAGAGAGAGAGAGAGAGAGAGAGAGAGAGAGAGAGAGAGAGAGAGAGAGAGAGAGAGAGAGGGAGACTTGTCGAGCTTCGGGTCATTATTATTATGCGCGAGTTCGCCGTTTTTCTCCTTTTCCCGCTGTTTCTCTCTTCTCCCTGCCGCTCTCTTTTTCCCCGAGGTCGAGTGTGAGCTTTTCGGCAGGCCTTTCTATCTTTCGTATAATTGCTGGGAATGTTTTTCTTGTTGTGGCTTAAAAGATTTCAAAGGATGGTTTTTAGATGTTTTAAATGAAAGTGGTTCGTGAAAAAAGCCGTGTTTTTTTTTTTTTTAGAAAAAATGTTTGTCTAGTTTTAATTTAATATGGCAAAGGTCTTTTTTAAAATTACTTTTTTAAAGTGCCAAATATTTGTTTTGCATTAAATTTTTTTTTGAAAACCAGCGTTTCTAAAAGAAATTTAATTTTCTCCAGAAAATGAGAAACTATAATGAAAAGAGAATTTTGAAAAATAATTCAAAATAAATAGTGTAATAAAGCTTTATTTTAAGCTCCACCCCGAAGATTCAGTTGCTGATCCCGATAAGGAAAATCGCGTCTCTGAGCTCTTCACGAATATATTACGTCATTTTTTATAATCCTCTCCTAGAAACGACGGAGTTGCCGCCCTCAAAAATGCCCCCGGAATCTCCAACCCCTCTGTCTTTTTTTTTTTCACCCAAAAGCCCCGCAGCAGATCCTCATCCCCATTTGCGTGGAAAATTCGAATGGAATTCCTACTTCGCCGCCTATACGCGATCCCTATTTAGCGAAAGTGTATGCATTGCCGGCTTAAGTCCTCGGACGCGGCGTTCGCGTTTATTTACGTAAGGCGAGAGACGCACCGGCTTTCTAACGAGGGGGAATTTGTATTGGCCTATTTTCTATATCCGGCGATCGTGCGCGCAGCTCAGTTTATTCATGAGAGAGAATTTTTGCGCCATCGATCGGGCCGCGACCCATTGATTATATGCAGATTACGAGCGGAATTTTGGACCCTCCTCCGAAGCTCCGATAGGAGTTTCGGAATATTGGGGATACTAGTTAAAAGTTGGGCATATTTTTACGCAGCGACCGATGATTTTGGGAAGTTGAATTTTCTTTTATTAAAATGAAATTGAAAAATTTGGATGAAAGAAATGCTTTTCACTTTTCACGAATGTACAAATTAAAATTTTAAGTAAAGGAGCATAATACAATCGATACGACAGATAATTTTTGATACATAATGTAATTTTTATATATCGAGTATTAAATATTCCATTTTTTAAAAGAAAATTCAAAAGAATAATAAAATTCAATTTTTAATTACCACAAAAAAAAAAAAAAATTTTTGAACTTTACATTAAACATACCTTCTTCCGCGCATAACCCAAACCTTACCGGCTGTTATTTAGGCAGACGGCGAATTGTTATTTAACCAGGGGGCCCCATAAAGATTAGGGAAAATTAGCCGGGTGTGATTTAGAAGAAGGTCCGTCTGAAATACATTGCCGCTACGCGCAATCCTGCCTTGTAATCCGATTCAGAACCGATTCTAATCCGCTTCCTTTCGTAATAAACGTGGGATTTCGCCTCTCGCTCTCATTAATTTCCATCGAGGGGAAAAAAAGACGCGAAATTTGCATTTCCAACTTTATCAGCGCTTAAACTTTTCCCGCTCCGACTGTGGCAATTAACTTTTTTTTTTCTTTTTTTTGAGAAATTCCTTCTCTCCGGGGCCGGGAAAGCTCTTTTGTGTTTGAATAGAAAATGTGGCTTTTTTATAAAATGCTGAAAGAATTACACTAAGAATAATTGAGTTAAGTTGCTTGAATTGTGGGGGAATTACTGTAGAATAAAAATATTCAAATTCCAATAAGCATTTGAAATTCTCTTATAGAACAAAATTTCTTTTCACTTTTGTAATAATTGCCTATTTCTACAACTCGTTATTTTACTAAAATCTCTTCCCAAAACTAAATTGCTGCCCAGTCATTGATATATATATATTGGAATATTGCATTCTGGCTCTCACTCCAACAATTTTGCAAATACTTCACAGCTGACGGTGGTCCTACTCGTGCTAATTGTCGAGAGTTTTCTTGGCTCACGAGTACAAGTTTACGAGTGTACTTTCATCGCGCAGCTTGCGAAGTGACTCGGTCCATGGTCTGAAATTTTTCATTTGCGCCGAATTCCTAAAGCCGTTTACCTAACATTTACCTGCGTTAGTAAAAAAAGTTCTTTTATCATTTATTAAAATTTAACAATATCGAATAAATGTAATAAAATTTCTATTTGTAATAAATTATTATTTAGTAGAACGAATAGAACGAATTACTCTTTTTCGATTGAAGTTCTTGTAACGCGTAAATTCCATATTAAAACTCAAGAAAAATCGCTCCAATTCTCAACTGTCGTACACCAATAAATTGCCAATCGCAATCGGAAGGCCAAACACTAAGTCGGTAGCACATCGGTGCTCCTTCATATTCATCAGCGCGCCATCCGTTTCATCCATCCCGAGCAGCCTCCTTTGGTCCAGCTCTTTGCAGCCTTGACTCGGAAGCCTCTCGTATCAAGAAATCGATAACCATTACCGGTGTGTCTAACGCAGCGGCGGCGGCGGCAGCAGCAGTCGGCCGGTATTGATAAAGGCGTTGGGGGGGGGGGGGCGGCCCATAATTGATTGGCATTAGTGTACCTGATTGCCGGGCCTACCTGTCCCGCGGGTCCACTCGCTTAAATAGCCCAAAGCCGCGCGCTCGCAGCCCGTATTTGAACGAACCTGCGTAATTAGGTAATGCCCGGATATGACGCACGGCGGCGATGGCCCCTCTGTGTGCGCGCCGCAGCGGCCGACGTTTACGAGTCACGTCTTCTCGCGATGCTCCGAGCGATTAGGAGCGTTTCGCCCGCTGCGTTGAATTTCCAAGCCGGCGGCCGGAGCCACTTTACGTTTGACCTGAGCGCGGGACTGACTACTGGCGCCGGGGCTGCGCTGGCGTTTGATGCGCTGGATTCCGAGCTGACAAATAGGAGATGCTGCGAGAACCGCGGAAATTTAGATGCCCGGGGAGATGCTCGAGTTTGCTTTTAATTAGGGGGAAAAAGTTTTCGAGGCGCGAAGTCGGAAGATTTTTTAAGGTGTTTTCACTTCGGTTGCAGAAATTCCTTAGAAGTTGTATTTCTTATGATTCGATACTATTTCAACTATTTATGCACTATGCTGAATTATAATAAATAGAACGGAAACTTTCGTGAGTTTTTAACTGGAAAACTCGAAAGAAAATACTAAGATCTTCGCAAGGTAACTTTTTCAGGATTAAATGCTTTAAACTTATAATACTTTATAATTTTTATTTCAATTGCATTTAATAATTCTGTAATTACACCTTGCTGTTTGATCAAAAATCAACTTTGTTAATTTAAGTAGTTAGACTGCATGTTGATTTATCGCTCCAAGAACAGCGGTTAAATACAGAAAACTAAATAGCAATGAGTTAATTAATATCGAGCAGAAAGGCGTAATGCTTTTTTTCAATATTTCCGGATGTTTCCTTTGATCTTATCCGTACTTACATTAAAAGGTTCAAGATGAAAACTAAATAAATGAAGGGCAGAATTTAATTCTTAAATGGAGAAGAGAAAGAATTTTTATTGAAATGGAAACAAAACTGTCTCGAAGATAAGTACAAAGTACATTAGGTAGAAAATCTAAATAAAATTTCCCTTCATTTCTTAAATTAAAGAACGCACTTTATTAAATTAAAATTAAAAGTTGCAGCATTTTAATTGACCCCCTTGCCAATGTTCGGATTAAATGTCTTTTTAGAAAAAAAATAAAAACTCTAACGTCCCAGTTAATTAAACCCAATAATTTCCGTACAAATATCAATCACCAACGAGGCATCAAATCTAATTAAACCTGCTCCGCGCGTGATCAGTACTCTGAGAGGATTCCACTGTTCCCGCCCCCGCGACTACACCTTGCGCTTAATCAAAATTAATCGTAAACAGGCAACCCGGAGCTAGGTCTTGAATTTCATCAGCGGATAGGCACGTGGGCAAATGCAAGCAGCAGCAGCGGCAAGTGTGAACTCGAGAGTCCGAGGCAAATCCTGCTCAGATCGTCTCTCTCTCGCGAGTAGGTCTACCACTCTCTCCCTTACCTGTATGCAATGCCGCCTGGCGAGCCAGCCGATGTGCTGCAGCTGCGGCGGATCCGGCAGAGCCGAGGCCAGCCTGAGCGCCTTGAGGGTCAGCGCCGCCAAGGCCGAGTGCAGCGCGTTGAACCAGACGTTCGCCTCCGTGCTGTCGGACGCTCTCAGCCAGCACTCGTGCACGCCGTCCGGGGAGTGGAGCTCCAGCACGCGGCCCTCTGAAATTAGAAAATGTCTCGGGGTTAGTCGAGCTGAGGATTATGTAAATGTGGTGTGGTGGATTACGGGGAATCGATCGAATATTGATAGAATTCATACACGGAGAAAAATTTTCTAGAAAAAATTACAATAGTACATTTTAATTTGATCACAGACTGTAAAAATCCTAAAAAATTACCATGTTCATAGTAAAGTTTACAAGTCTAAATATGAAAATTTATCATTGACCTCGTAAACTTTACTAGAAACTATGGTAATTTTTTAGAATTTTTACAGTCTGTGATCAAATTAAGGTAGCTCTATAGTTTTTTGATTTATCTAAGACCATGTTAAAAACTACTTAAAAATACTCATTAGAACTTACAGAATATACATAATAAAATTTGAGATGAGTTACCGTGTAAAAATTAAAAATAATAACATTTAAAGTTGAGGTACTTAACACGTTCACTTATGAGAACGGTCCCCCGAAAGACAGGAAATAGAAGACTTTTTTATAGGTAGCGACGATATTAAAAATCTAGTATTTACAAGATTAATCTTCCAGCTTTCCAAAAATATAAAATTTAGTATACCTTAGCGTGTAAAATAAAAAGATATTAATTACTAACAAAAGCAAAATCTTGCTTTTATGGTTATAGTCGCGAAAACAATAGAATATCGCAAGATACGTCATACAGTTTGACAATATCGCAAGATACGTCATAATTATTAACCTAATAACCGAAGTCAAATGTACTATCAAAATTTACTGTTAATAATGCTTTATTTGAACAAAATTAAACAAAATAAGACATCAAAACATACTAAAAATTTGGAAAATATTTTTTAAATACTTTTCGTGCAACAATAAAGTGTTTAAAAAGAAATTTTTTTTAATACCTCAACTGACTAGAGAGTACCTATAGAGCTACCTTAAAATGTACTATTGTAATTTTTCTAGAAAATTTTTCCCCATATAGATTCGAGATCGGAAAGATTTTTATTTATGTATTGCAATAACTATAATTTTAGTTGAACAATTGATTTTATTATCAGGAGATTTATGCTCCGTCCACAGAATACTGAATGGCAATTGATACTTCCTGATTAAAATTAGGAATTTTTGAGTCCGTAAGAAAATAATCTTTTTTCACTTTTATTCCACGAAATAATTTTCTTTAATCAACCGTGGGCTAAGCTTTAATAGTACACACCACAGCTCGGGAAAGAAAATCCAAGCGAGCCCAAATATTCATTAATAAATAATATCTATGCGCGTAATGGGGCTGTAAGCAAAATCGAATTTCAAAAAGCCAGCGAGGCGAGGTACGCGAGCGAGTCCGAAAAAGGCAGACCGAAAAAGACAGAGAGAGAGAGAAACTGCGCGCTGACTCTGACAGGGAAATCGATTAAGCGCCATTTGTCAATAGCACGATAGCCGGTAACAAATAGTTTTCACAATCGAGTCCGCCCTCCGCGAATTCGTCGGGGCCCAGCCTGAAATATCGCGTTTCACTCTCGTTCAAAGACACACGTGTTTGTACGTACCGGGCGGAAAGGGAAGGGGAAGGGAAACAGGGGCGCTGGCTTTGATAACAGAGGAGCGAAGGCAGAATCAAATTTACCGGAATGGCAATTTACATTGGTTTAAGGTGCCTTTTTTTTTTTTATTCTTTGCCGAAAGGACTGAAATCTAAATGTACCGTGGGCTCTTTTGCGCCGAAACCAAATTCTGTTTAACTCACGAGTTATTTACCAAATAAAACACAAAATTCCGATACATCAGTGTAGCTGAGAGCTTACGAAAACTTGTTGTTCGCGAATACTCGATAAAGAACTTTAAATATTAAATAGCGTATTTCAATGCAGAAGGAATACGAACGTTTGTAATGTTTAAAAGAACCGGCTTAAAGCTAAATCGAAAAAAGGCACCTGGGAAAAAGAGCTTTGGAATACAGTCGAAAGGACAGGAAAAATATTTCATTTTCGTTCAAAGGGAAATAATGTCCGATTTTAAATAAAGCCGCGCCGTGGACGCAGCGCAGCTTTTCCAGCGCGCCAAATCGGCCGCTCAGTTCAGCGGTACCTAATCTACTTTCACAAACAGCCGCGCGTCTGACTTCCTTCCTTTTCTCTCTCTCTCTCTCTCTCTCTCTCTCCCGTTTTTCCAGCCGCAAAACAAAATAACACCATTACCGGGAAATGCAATTTGTCGGGACATGTATGCGAGCGGCAGCAACGGCGGGAGAACACGTGAGTGCGGACTTTTTAATAATGGCACAAATGCATGAAGTAATTCCATTTCTTTCCGAGGCCAAAGTGAGGAAGGTTTTAATTAAACCTAAATCTTGCGCATGAGGCTAAAATCCTACTTATTACACGAGGTCTGTTTTCGTGCGTCGGACAAACTGTGACAATTAACAATTCTTGTAATAATTGCGATTTGAATAAGCTACTGTATGTATAACATAAATATAAAAGGTATATCATTGTTATTAAGCGGTCTTTGGTATAGGCGGAAAGGGTACCAGTTTCGTGAGGCGACGTCGGACAAAGCTGCTTGAGAACGAATTAGAATTTTCAGCAACTCCAATTAGTGGAGATATTGCACAAAAATGTTTATCGGATTCTTCGGTGGCGAGAGTCTAATTCGTTGACTATATAGTTCTTTAATTACCATTGCGATGTGATTCCTTTAACTAATATTCAGACCAACAGGGGATATGTGATATTAAATATTGAAAAAAACAAGATAATTGTTGTATAATGCGGAGGAAAATAAGAGGAAATTTGTTTCGGAACATGATTCATAATATACAGAATAATGTAGGAATGCATAATAAAACTGATAATCGTCAAAGCAAAATATTTCATCAAAAATGCATATACCGGATGCAATATTTGAAATAAATATACCCTGGTAGAAAGTTTCCGATACTATCGCTAGAATGTAGCTAGATTCTAGTGATATTATTGGAAATTATCGAAAATTTTATACAAGGGTAGATAAATAATTTTATTTTATTTTATTTTTCGTATTGAGTTTTGAATAAACAAGTATTATGAATACGTCTTTACATTACTGAAGTTTACTAATAAAAAAAAAAAAATAAAATAAAAAAAAAGAGAAAACAAAAAGCGATAGTTAAAAAATATTGTTTTATTTTTGTTGTTTGCTAACATAATGGATTTAAATCGGTTATTAATCCGAAAAAAAAGACAATGCAACTTTTTTCAAAATCTCGTAAGCGAAAAAGCGACAGCATACTCAATGTCTGCTTCATTTCCTCAAGCTCATGTAATCCCAGTCGGGCGGATCTCATGATAGGCTTTGCTAATGCCGCGCATTCGATTTAATTCGATTACGCGCTTCTGTTGTTGAACGCGGATGTAATTTAGCTTTCACTATTAATGGACTCTTTGTCATGGTCGATTGCTCTTATCGAACACCGTCTGAAAAAGTTATAGTTTATTTTTGCTTACGAAATAAAAAATTTTTAAAGAAATTTCAATAAACGTCCTACTGATTCAAATTCTATAATTACGTACTTTTTTTTTTTTTTAAGTAATGTATGTCGCTACATGGGAAATGAGAAGCTCTTTCAGGATGACGTACATAGTTTTGGAATAGCTATTTGATCTGTCGATTTCTAAATTGAAACTAGAATTTTTTTCCCCTTAAAATGAGCTAGATATCGATTCTCCTGTCAGAAATAACCAACTTGACTAAAGTCAGAATAAAATTATTATTTGATATCGTACCAGAAATAAAAAGACGACGAATATTGTCTTTCAATCCATTCACGAAGAATTCCCTATTACACTCAACAGTCCATATTCTCTCTATCAAAACAAATTTTTCCTGCCCATCGCTCAACCCCGTAGCGAAAAGACGAGCCTGATCATCTCATCCGTCGCCTCTCTTAATAGCTTTCTCATTACGAGCCAGAGAGGGGGAGCTTACGTTTGCGCTCGTATTATAAAGGTACTATAACTTTCGCCAAGTAGATGACAACTCAATTTCAAGTTGAGCTTGACGTGCCTCGCGTGCACTTGAAACTTCGAAATGCCCTCTCTCTCTCTCTCTCTCTCTCTCTCTTCCGCGGCTCGGCATTGTGTGCGAGGGCACGTATAGGTGTGGCTGCCGTCGGCGGAGGAACTACCCGAGCCCAGAGAGTTCGCGCGAAATTTACATGCTCGAGAGCGAGAGGGAAAAGCAAGCGGCGCGCGTTTGCCGGGGAATTGGGTGGAAAACAGTGAGGAGCAGCTGAGTTAGTTCTGCACGACCTGCCGGTCACCAGTTCGAGTACGAGCTCGGGGGATAATGCTGCTTAACTTCCCCTGATCGTACACCTCACTCTTTTCTACTTGTATTTCCGCTATTACGGGTAAGTTTCAATTTGATGGATATTAACGTTGGAAAATGCTTTGTCGTCGTGGTTCTCGTATATTTGAGTACTTCGGGGGAACCTTTGATTGATCGAACTTAGTTTTAATGTCGGATCATAAATTCAATCAATGTGATCATGTTCTAGTCTGGGAAGTTAATAAGTCACGTTTCTTTTCAAGGAAGTCGAGCTTAATTTGAATGAAGGGTGATGTAGGTATTAAAATATTCAATAGGTACATTGCCATTTTCTTTTATATTCCCTATTTTATAGAAATGAAAATTTCAGAAGAGTTTACAATTTTCTATTTTCAACCTTTGACATAAATATTACTTATTCGTAGACAAAATAAAAGTTCGTCCACTTTAGCCTAAATTCATCAATATTGCAGAATCCTCATCTATCACTACTCTACGCGTAACTTTCCATCAAAATTTTACCCCCGTTACTCCAAACTATCGCCAAAATTTCACCACCCATTCCTTACTGTGCCGCCGAACCCTCAATTTCTTGCGCATCTCCTAAAAAAAAAAAAAAGAAAAGAAAAAGCTCCCGTCGGACAAAGAGCCTACGGGCGCACATCGGCATTCGGTCGAATTACCATAAGCGTCCGCTCCGCAGAGCACACGATGCAGATATATAGAGGCGAGAAGGAGAGAGAGAGATAGAGAGAGAGAGAGAGGCACCGCTGGATATGGAGGCGCGCACACCGCACGAATAATTGAGAAGCTCTCGCCCGGCCGGCCGCGCACGATGACGTTCGGGGGCCGATCAATTCTCACTTGTGTTCGCGGCTCCCCACGCAGGAGGGACGCAATCTTCTCTTCCCCTCCGACCGCCGCCGCCGACGCGGGCGCAATTAGTGCGTTTCGATTATTTTGCCCTCGACAAATATGCGACGCGTCGTATACGAGAGGAAATTTTGCCCGATCTTGTTTTGCGTCCTTTGCGGGGAGGATTAACTGATTTTGAAGCGGGAAACGAGGGTCGGGAATAAAGCGGAAAAACAGAAAGTTTTGAGATTTTTATTTAAAAAAATGTTTCTTAATTATACGGAATAATATATTTTTCATCATTTTTTTAAAGGTACTTCAAAAAATTTTTAATTATTGTCTGTCACTCTTTTACTATTTCTATTTTAAAATTTTCTTGCAGGAAAAAAGTGAAAAGTCTAATTCTCAAGAAAGATTTGAAGTGACGACTATATATAAGGCAAAGGAGAAGAGAGCAAAGAAATATACTCCTTCGTTTGCTTAAATAATTTCTGACAATTACTAGAGCGCAATGCTTATGTGCGCGCTTTTCGAATCATGTTTCGCTTCGGCAGGCAGGCCAAATTAGAAAGTTCAGCCGTTTCCAAATTCATCTGTGCCAAATGTAGCTGATTGCACATGCACGTCATTAAACTTTATGTACGTATAAACTATCTTCTATAACTTTTTAAATTTACAACTTATGATAAAACACCCTAAAAATTCGTAATCAGCAGATCAAGAAACCTTTGGTGTCCTACTGGACCTCCTTTGCTCCTAGACTATATCTCGGAATCAGAATCAACATTTTAAAGTATTTAATTTGAAAGGTCTTGGGAGGTCAAAAACTAGTTCACAAATCTGTCCTGGTAATATTTCTTTCTCTTAAAAAAAGAAAAAAAAGTTTAAAAGAGATTTTAAATATTTGAAATATCGTGCCTGAGTAATAAAGTACAGTTAATTACTTGATGAAATACTCTTTAAAAATTTTTTGTATTCCATACCAAGGAGTTTCGGGAAATTTAATCTCTATTCAGTCTCGAGTCATCTTTTTCGCAATAAATTTCGGAAGATTTCCTCTTGATTCGCGTTAAAAGAAAATTATCCAATTTATCACGAAAATTTGCGACTGGGCCATAAATCACCAAAGATCCATAAAAACTAGATTTGCACCCTAGATCCGTTTGAGCTCTTCGAGAAACACTATTTTTTCATCAAAGCAGCATATTCGCACCGGCGAGAGCACATTTCATCCGGGTCGTTAACGGTGCAGAAACTTTTTCGAGGAATAATGTCGCGTTCGCTTGTGTTTGAGTTATTCGGGGCGACGCGGAACGTCGACGAGGAAGCTCTGTCGCGCGCGCGGGGAAAATCCATTTCGCCCTTCTTAATACACCAGAAGGGGGCGCGCGGAAAGTCATTTCGAGAGGCTAAGGTGTTTTTTCTCTCCCGTCCTTGTTTTCTATCAGCTTTTTGCTGTGTAGGCGTGGGGACGTACGGTGCCCTTCCTGTGTGCACTGTTACGCGCTTAAAAACTCGTTTAGCGGAGATTTACGACGGTAAATAATAGCGAATTACACTCGAACGTATGCTGACATTTTTAAGTTTTCTTTTCGCGACCTTCAAAATATTATATTAGCTGATTTCGAGCGTCCAATTTGAAACAGCATTTTCATTTTTAATATTTGTATAAACAGAATATTTTCAATATTAGCTTAATTAAGGCATACAAACTTTTTTAATTTAGAATGTTCTATTTTTTGGACAAAAACTAGACACATGAACTATATAAATGAGTTTTTTACAGTTCCATCTGTATTATTTCGCCGTATCGACACAAAAAATTAAGACGTGACTGCGTCCTTCTAGCGCTCTCATCAGGGAGCAAAGCGAGACGGAGCCGAGCGGAATAAAAATACATGTGCCCCCTCGCCCAAAAAAAAAAAAAAAAAAAAAAAAAAAAAAAAAAAAAAAAAAACATCCCCGAGGTAAACGAAAGAAGAGGCTCGCGCGTTTTTTCCGCGCGCGCCACCTAACCAGACAAATTTGCCAACGAAAGAAGCAGGCTGATGCAAACACAGCGCGCGCGCGCGCGAGAGAGAGAGAGGGAAATAAGAGGAAAGGCTTTCGCGGAAAAACCAGGCAATTTAATTAATTCGTTTGCAGCGGGAAAAGCGAGGTAAGGATAATGTAAACGGCAAAGCAGCGAATGAAAACGAGGCGCAACCACGAGACGACGACACTCTTTGGGCGCCAAGGCGCCGAACCTCAAGTCTTAAAGAGCCCATTTAATTGCGACGCTTTTCGTTGAAAGTTCGTTTAATTAACGAAATAATGACGCCGGAGCTTGTCTGCTGGCTCTCTCTTTTTTTTTTCTTTTTTTTTTTCAAAAAGTTGATCCACTGAAAAATGAGGTTGGGAGCTAGGTCGGATTCCAGTAGGCAGATTTGAAGAGTTTGACCTAAAAAGAACGACTTTAATGTTCACGTTAAAGTACTGATGTACGCAAATTTTTTAATAAAGATTTTTACTGTTTAAGGTACTATCAAATGTTTCTTTTTTATTTAGAATTAATTCTATCATTTTATACTGAAGTTTCACTTGCTTTAATAATAGTTTTATTTTTAGCTCTATTACGTTTTTTTATAAAACAATGTATTGATAATGTGTATCAATGTATTGGTAAGTAGCTGCCTACATAGTAATAAAGATCTCACACACCTTTATTAAATTTAATGAAAAAATAACTATTTCCTTATAACAAATAATTAGTTGGAAGGCTAATACATATAGGAAGAAAAAGCAAGTTGTTAGCTTATACTTAAAGTCCAACTTAAAAAAATAAAAATGTTGGAATCGCAGTATCTCTTTCCATTTACAGTTATATTTGCTCTCGTGACTACCGTACTTATTAATAACTTGACCGTATTTTTTCTGCGGATTGATTACGTAAAAAAAGTGTAGTCAATATTTTTATTTCAACTAAAAATCAATAATATTTTATTAGCAATCAAAGACAAGCGCTCTATATTTCTCAAATAAGAAAACAATCGCGAGCGGCCAAATATTTTTTCGATCGCGTGTCTTTTGCCTCCTCTGAAAACGACGCGTTCGATTTTACTTTCGTCCCCGGCCGGCACTAAAAATCGATATTGCCTTTTACTCTTCCCTGCAGCCTAGCTGAAACAAAAAATCCTCAGAGAAAAAATGACTAAATGACAACAAAAAATTGGATTTTATCTTGCATGCACTTAAATTATACTCAATATTCAGTAATTCACCTCTTTGATTATAATTTTTACTTTCAGCGTAAAATTAAATTATCTACTATTTCACGCTTAGCCTAAATTAATTTTCCACCAGAATTTCCTTTCCAAGACCTTCCCGCAATTTTTCAAAAATATTCAAGCCCCACACCCAGATTTTTCATTAGTACAACGGCCGCAGCCGAACGTCGACGACGGCCGAACTCAAAGGGTAAATCGTTTTTTTTTTTCGCCGGCAACCACTAATAGATGCGCGCCTGCCTACATATTCATAGAGAGGTCACCGGTACCGCAATGCTTTGACTAGTGAACCGGGCGCAGCTTCGAGTTGCGAGCAAGGAAATTTTTTTAATCGTGTGACGCGCGATGAGAAGTTTGATTCGCGCGAACTGCGAGAATTCGCGCAAAGCACTGAATTGCAGTTGGAGATATTCGCCGAGCCTTTGTTGCTAAACCTTCGAACGGTGTAAGTTCGGTGTGTTTTTATTCAATTTATCTGTCAGCAGTGCTATTTTTTTATAAAACTGTAAATTAGTGATTTTCGGATATTGTTCGAGAGTAATATAAATTACTGTTGGTTATTTAAAGTAATTTTGTTTTATGGTGTGAATTACGTTATGACTTTGCCAAGTCCTTTTGGATGCTGAAGCATCTTTAAAATGTAATTTACGGTTTTCTTTTACTTTTCGTGCAAATTTTCAATTCATTCAATGTTTTTAACATTATAAGAATATTATTTTTAATAAAACGTGAAATTAAAACAACAATATATAATATATAAACGCAAAAAATAGTAAGAGCTTTAAAGTTTTATACAATATATTCTGCATCTAAAAGTAAAAATACAGAAGAACTAAAGACAGAGGAAACGATAGAAACAACAAACTGAAAAAGTATCAGGCAATCGGGTGCGTATACATGGAAGAGCAGCGCCGATAGCGAAAGTCAGTGGAGTAAGAAGCGCTGCGCTCAGCCAAGACGAAGAAAGAAGATGGATAAACGATATTTATCTGATCGGCGGGAGGCTTTTTACCTCGACGCCAATCGATGAACCGAGCGAGAACTCCTCTGGCTTTTTATCGCGAACCGGCTAATATCAATCGAGCACAGCCCGGTAAAAGCTCTGCGAATCCGCCTATTGGAAATTCCGTGTCAAATCGACCTTAATCGAAAATTCGATAGTATTTTGTACGGGTTATAAATTGGTGTTCCGGTATATTATTGGAATGCCGGTTCTGTAGCGATGTATTTTTAGTGTGGTTTTATGAACGCGAAAATAAGAAATCTGGATATTTGTACGAAAATAAACATAACATATTTTAATCTTTATGGTTAATCTTTAGTTGTCTTTTACTTAAGCACCATAGAAGACTATCAATGTGAAAATTTCGCCTTAATATTGACGATAACAAATTACGTTCTGTTGAACATTAATCCTTTGCGTAATGATCTATTTTTCTTTTTTTATTATTTAAAAAATTCGCTTTAATATAGCATACATTTTAATATAATATTAAAAAAGTTAAAAAAAAAACTGAAAATGATTAAAAATAAAATGAATTAAAGCATAATTACACATTAATTACCGACATTTCAAAAGCTCTCAATTTATTAAACATTTTCAAGCTACGAAATATTTCATCACGTTAAATTTTCAACTTTTTGGATTCATATACGCTCGCCGGAATTCATGGCCTCGCTATCGCATATTGGCGCTGCACTCTAACTACTTTAAATATATACGAGCGCACGGCGCTTTTTTTTATATCTTTTCTCTCACTTCGGATAGTTAATTAAAGCAGAAAGACGGAAAACAAATTATCGCGCACTCGATGTATCGCGCGCACATCGATATTGAATTCGAGGTCCGTGCAAGAGGAGGCGTATAAAAAAGCAAGAGAAAGAGATAGAGCCATATTTTTATTTCGATCGGGCGCTAGACCTTGTCGCTTTTAATATTCTGTTATTTGGAGCTCTGTTCTATACGTACTTCTGCAGATGTGACTGTTTATACGTGTGCTTCGCAAAATACTTTGACGGCTGGAAATATATTTATGTCTTTTTTTTTTTAGTTATTTATACAGTTCATTAGAGTTTCGCGCAAATATTAAAGCTTTCGCTTTAAAAGAACCTGCTCCCTTTTATTTCAGTTTCAATGCGGGTGCAGAAGTTTTAATAGCAAAGCTGCTTTGCGCCTTGACACCATTTTAAATGCTTATAAATTTAGTACTTATAAAGTATTACATCGTTGAAGTTTAAATGATAAAAATTTCATAATAGCGTATAGAGGTTATGGACGTAAGAATTTAATATATTATGGTTCAAAGTTATTATTAACAAATACATATAGCATTCGGGTTTCCAAGAATAATATAATTTACGTCAATCGATTCGAAATCGAATGAAATTTTATGTGTTTTACTTAAAGCAATGAGAACTGATGTGCGATCCGGATCAATTTAATCGGCGATTTAGATTCGAATTAGGCTATTATTTCATTACGAGCGAAAATAATTCAAAAAATAATGCTATTATGTGCTCCCTCAATCATCTTTTATGGTCGATTCAACGTAGGAGAAAACATATTTTTTTCAAAGTATCATAAAATAGATTCCGACCATTTGATTTCACATCACGCCGCGTTTGCCGAATTATTTTTTTCTCTTTTCTGCGAAACATTTCTATGTACGTGAAAGTTTCTCTACAACCGTTCTCAACGGTCAATATTTTTATATTTTTGTATATTTCTGTAAAATTTTTTTTCAATTTTTTACTAATAGATTATTGTATCTAACTTTATAGGAGCGAAATTCATTCATTTTCCTTTTTGTGCAATGAAACCTTTGAATGAATTGACAACCATGAATAAGAAGACAGAAATGTATTTAGGTTGAAATTGATAACGATGAATTTGCATATTTTTAACCAACTTTGAGCTTAAAATTTACTTACAAAATGGAAATGTATTAAAACAACAAGTTGGTCAGTAAAAATGTTTAAATAAAGAGAATCACGAATGAAAAGCCAATTCGTATTTGCAGGATCTTGCATTAGAATAACGCATTTTAAATTATAATAAACAATTATACGAAATCATAAATAAGTAACTAACAAATAATCCCCGGAATAAATGCATTTCGGCGGAAAAAGCACGTGCAGCGCGCGTCCTTTCGTCAGTTCTGGTCATCCCCCGGACTCAGAGAGCCTTAGTTTTGAGCCTTTCTTGTTGGCATTAAGTTCAAGTGCTTTTACCGCCGGCACTTCTGGCGAATCCCATTCAAACGCTCTGCAAATAGCGGAGCGAAGCGCGCTCGTCCCTCTATTTCGCTCTTCGTCGTCGTGCCGCCTTTTTTCTACCTCCTTCATATTTATCCCGAGAGGATTCACCGAAAAAAGTTCTCCTCACCTCTGTGCCCTGACGAGCCGACGTTCCGCGGCGAGAGATTTTTCAGGATTTCAAGTTGTCGAGTTGTCTGCTGGTTTCTGCAGTCCTAAATTAATACTAATACTCTTATCGGGCTGCTTTATGTGTTGATAGTAACGGATGATTTTTGGCAAATTAATTTTTCTAGCTTGAGGAATTAAATAAATATAGTGTTAATTGTAAATACATTGATGGATCAATTTTATTAATTAATTAATAAATAAATTCGAATGGATATTTTAGACAAAATTAAAATGTAAATTTATCAAATTTATGAAATGATGAAGTTATTTTTAAAACACCGGAAATTGTTAAAAACGTCAGATTATTCAAAATTTCCAATATTAAAAGTGCAAAATTGGCGAATATCAACATTTCCGAGAAAAGACATTGAAAAATTTATCGCATTCTGATTCTAGGAATTATCTCTAAATGGAGAAAAATTATTCTTCATTTTAACCGCCAAACTTTTTACTTTATCAGTATTTTTTGCATTCGATATATGCACAATAGAAGACGGTGAAGCAAAAACCTATCGATTTTCAATACATTTTACAGTTTTTCAATGAAAATATAGTCAGGTAGAGAGAGAGAGAGAGGGAGCACTTTAAATCTGAAAAGCAAACTCGCGTTCTCCTCTTAGAAGCTCTAAAAAGCCGCGGGGAAACGTCCAGGCCATCCGCATTCTTTTCACGAGCCCAAAGTTCATGCACATCCCCCGGGCACTTATTCCGCGCGCCGTCAAAGGGCAGACCCCCGCGCGCAAAATAAAATTATCGAGTCTGGGGAAAGCCCTCAATTCCCTTTGACCGAGTGCAGCGCGCGACGTCCTTTTCACGCGCGACAAGCAACGCAAAATCCTTTCGACGGCCGTAATGAACGCGCCTTTGAGCCGCGCGCGCGTGCGGTACATCTGCCGACTCATTGGCTGAACCGTAATTACTTAGCTCGGCCTTTTGTCGAATCGCGTCGCGTCGCCGCGACACTTGAACGATATCCCCGACGAATGAATCGCGGCGCTATACTTTTTCCCCCGACGTGCGCGCGTGAGTACGATGACGGATTGCGCTTTTGCAATAGATTCGCGCTAATTAAAAATTCGAAACGATTTTTTTATTTTCGCTCCGTCCGCTGAATCGGCGAAGTTTTGTGGTATCTTTCGGAATTTTAGTGAGCCGAGGTAAATTAAAAATTTTTCCTTTTTACTTTATTCTTTTTTCAGTAGTTTCTTTGCTAAAGCTTATTGTCTGTTGATTAATAATTTTAATAGCTTTTTTAAGCTTAGATAATGAAAATTCAAATTTTTAATGAAATAATATTAAAAAACTTCAGGGAGAGGTATCGACCTATGTTTAAAATAATTTTATAAAAACAGTTGATTCTTACAAAAGTAAAATTGTAGATAAATAAGGTAATATGAAGAAGAAAAGTTACAAAGACGATAGAGTTAATTAATTAAAATTAACATTAATAAATAATAGAATTTAATTATTGCGATATAAATGATATAAAAAACTGTATGATTAAACCATTAAAATTCTTTCAAAGTGGAAAATGAAATGTAAATTAAGAAGTAAATCAAAAAGAACTAGATCGAATAAAATTAGAGAGCTACCCACCTCTCTCCCGGTCATATATGCCTGAGCAAGCTGACGCGCTTCAACCCCCTTCACTCTTATTTTTGACTCATTCGTTTCAATTCTTCGTATTATATTCTTTAATATTTATTCTTTAGACACGACCGAAAGGAAGAACGTGTTTCCTTTTTTTCGCTACAATACTGTCTATTGTATCTAATATATTGATGAATGTAAAAGTTACTAAATAGTACTTTCTTCAATGAACAAAAATGTGAATGAAAATGTCGCAGTGAAAGCATTAACAATTTTATAGCGTTTCATTTAAATTTCGAAATTATACTTGCAGTTTCTAAATGAAAAAATATTATTTTCACTTTTCACACATTTTTATACATTTAGCTGAACGTACCACATATTTTGACGAACGAATTATGATTTTTCAAAAAGCACGAAAAATCGTGAATTTTCGCGGGAAAGCGCAAAAACGGGGCAAAATTTATATCCTTTAAAAGCCGCGGGAGATAATCCGAAACATAAACCCCTGCATTTCTAATGTAAACAGTCCTCGGTTAGCCCTTGAGACGTTTCTGAGGTACTCAGCGACGATTGCGTCATTCGTCGTTGTTGAAGACCTGGCCATGTTTTAATCCTTGTAAAAAGGCTTTATGCATAATATTGCAGTACTGAACGCTTTTCTTTTTGTGTTAATTGCAGTTAAATGCGGCCTACATTTATATGGCTCGACCCTTTTCGAAACGAATTAAGATAACGACAGTTATAGTTTTTCAGAAGGTTCAAAAAGATATCATCTATTAAAATCATTTAAATGTGCATAAGAATTTTTACATATTTAATTAATAAAATCAATATGAAACTAATTAATTCTTCTATATATAATCTATTTTAATTTTTAATAAAATCTTAGCAATAAAAAGGGCTACATTTCCTTTGTTATATAAAGATTATTATAGCTTTTTTATATTTATAGGAGAATTCCTGTATTCACAGGAAATCACTAAAAAAGTAGAATCTACTTTATACAGTTTCTAAAATTTATCAAGATCGATTAATCAAGGCCATAATATCTTTATTCGAATGTTCTAAAACGATTCGTATTTTAATCTTTGCAGGATCAAATTTCACGTGCACCATCAAGTCAAGGAGTTAACTACGTAAATGAACTTAAACATCAAAGTTTATCGAGAAGCGAATAAAGCAACAATTAAATTTTACACTTAATCCCCAGCAAGGTGTGCAGTAATTCGCGCCATCGTCATTTTAGCGGCCAGGTTTCCCCGGCAAAGTTCACCAACCCCTCTGGCGGCAACTCATCACCCCTAATAGATGTTCCAAATCTATCATCGCACGAGTGCAACGAAATATTAGTTTTCATTACGGCCACGGCGAGGCCCACGTGTTCCTCGCTCTCTCCGTTTTAATTGAAAAGTTGAGAGTCACTGGGAGCGTTAGCAGGGAGTGGACCGGCTACGAATGCAGCGGCTCAAATTTATTTTGATTTATTCGCGGTCCTAAAACAGTTGGCGATGTCACGTGCTGTCCGGGAGCTCATAAATTACGTCTTGCCCGCGCGTCTCGACGAAAATTCAACGAATGTCAAAAGGATTATACGCGAAACCATTCATTATCGGGTTACTTGCCAGCGTATTTCGTTCTCTCTCTCTCTCTCTCTACGCGGCAATGCGTTCATTAATACAGCGCGTCGATAAATCTGGTCTGGATAAACAGGACATCTGTAAAGTTCTTTGACCTTTAACGCCTTGCTAGATTGCATTTGCGTGATTAGTGTTGCGTTTTAATATCGAATCTTCTTAAACTTTGAGCTATTCTAAAGTATCAAGATCTATTTAAAAACATAATAAATAAATAATAAATTTATTAATATTATACAGCATATTGTTATACACCGTAAAAGAGTAAAAACATAAAAAATAAAACGTGAATAAATTAACCCGTCAATGGCGCGTCTCAAGTTCACGCGACACCGTTAAAAATCAATCAAATTAACGGACACGTAACAGCTTGAGTGTACGCATTCACGGCAATATACTTCGAGGGCCGTTAGCTGCTTCTCGCCCGCTTCTCCCCGGGGGGACCAAAGAAACGAAGAAGAAGTCCGCCGGGCAACCCCGGGAGAACGTTTTCTCTCCTTTATGACGTACGACTACTACAACACCTCCTCCGGTACGAGCCCCGTGTCTGCGAGCCACTTGAGAATTTCTCTCGGCGGCGTTTAGCGAGCGTCAGCGTTGATTCGCTTAGAATTAATAGCCGAACGAAGACGGAGAAGAGGAGGAGGAGGAGAGAGAGGGAGGAGAGCGTTTAGCGCTCGACTCCGTGCAATAAACGCGAATGAACCCGATCCCCGTGTACGAGGGAGATATTTATGGTCCCGATGCGAAATGATTGCGTAATGAGACTTTGAGGATGGGAAACGGATTTCTGTTGTGGATGATCGTGGACGGTGGATTATATATGTGTGGATGCAGTCAACGGTCGCGTGATGTAACGTTTGGATTAACCGTTAGATTTTAAGGATCAGCCTGGATAATGTTGTCGGCGCTGATGACTTAATTGGCGGCTCTCGGTGGAAAGGTCACTATTATAGTTTCATTTCGATTTTGTATTTTTAGCGGCACTTCATTACGGCGTAGATGCTTGTAACGATGATTGAAATGCGATATTTACGTTTCGATGAAATTTTTTTTCTTTGAAATATCATGACGCGACAGATTTTATAAATGTATTCTACGAACGAGAACTGATTATTGATTATTCGGTTAATACTACCGAGAATGACTTTAATCAAACATATAACAGTTATTACAGATACCTGTATTCATTTTATTAATTCAATCTTCAATTTAGCTTTTAATCGTACATTTTGAAGTATATACACATAGAGAAGCGCTCATAAAAGTCACCGTAAAAGAAACTCATTGAAAGCAGCGAAAAAAGCCTCTCAATTAACAGTCGATGTTTCGCCGCGGGCAAACTAATGAAGACGCGAAACGCGACTTTCTACAACTCTCTCGTTCCAAGACTCCGCGTAATGCAGCAAATCAAGGAGGCAAAACCCTGCCTCCCTACATATATAAACGGTTTTACAAGACAGGCCAGGCTGATGCCGTCGTTGTAGCAGCGCTCTTCTCTTTATTACGGAGCTTCAAAAATTTATTTCTGCCACTCCGGCAGAAAGAGGTATTTTTACGAGACTCCGAGACAGATGCAAAGGGAATTAATGTGGATTCATGAAAAATGCTCCTTTCTGCCGTTGTTTATGAGAGAGAGAGAGAGAGAGAAAGTCTCCTCCACTGTCGCTTGACTCTTTCGCCTTTTTTTCTCTCTCGGCTTTCTTGTTTTCCTCACTCCGAGAGGAAATTTGTCTAGTTTTATTTGAAAATTTAACGACACTCTCAAGGCGAAAAAATAGGTAGGCTCGGCTTTAATGGAAAAGACGCGTTTTACTGAGCAGCATTGTTCTTGCAGTTGAAGAATTAATTAAATCTGAAGTTGTCACATTAGCTTTAGAAATAACTGAATAACGAAAAATTCAATTATCAATCAGAACAGATTGCCTACTGTACTTTAAGGGAGTGTTACAAACTGTATACTACAGACTATACTACAGACTCTATCCACCAAATTCTTTAAAGCCAATATGACTTGAAAAGTTGAACAAAAATATTTATCTTAAACAATCAATCACTCTCCAGTATCTTTCGCACATCCTAAAACAGCACGTAACACCCGCGACGTGTAACGACCCCGTCTCTCTTAAAAACAACGAATAAAAAAGTCAAAGGCACGTAAAAAGAAAAAAAAATAGAAAAGAGAGGGAGAGAGAGATATAGAACGCGTCAATTCTCGTGCTGGCGGCGCAAAAATGGCAAATCGATGGCTTCGACCGCCTCTCGAAGGAGCGGCAAAAAAGTGCGCCGCCGAGGCTTTCCGCGCGAGAAAGGCAGCGATTGTTAATGGACCGTGAAGAATCCGAGTGCGTGGAAAACGAAAAGGAGAAGAGCGAGAAAACGAAAAATAGAGCGAGAGAGCGGCAAGATAGAGAGAAAAAAAAATAAAACGATGTAACAGTTCAAGCCCGTTACTTTGACACCCACCGTCTAAGGGCGTCCTCTAATGGGCCATCAAACTTTAAAGTCCTCGGCGATGCGCGAACGCGTATCTTTATTGCCAAGAGCGCCGAGGACGAGTTGAACGCTGACGACGACGATTCGCGGCCGCGGAGGATTCCTTCCTGCTTGCGAGAGGGGAGAAACAAAAGGATGGAGACATATCGATTGTCGGGACGGCGAGGTCTTTAAAAGGATTAAAGATCCTGAGTTGATTTGCTTTTACAAACAGAACCATGCTTTCTTTATGAAATGCAAAATTCGGGGGGTTCACGGTTTATGTGTAGTTACGAAATATGGACGTGAGAAATTTATATGTGTGCAATAAGCTTCCTTTGAACCTCGACGATTCAACTTTGTAACCTTTAAGTCCCGATATGTATTTTGATTTTAATTTATTTTAAATTCATTCAAAATAGTATTGCATTTGAAAGTATAAAATTTTTGCTACGTCCTTTACAATCTTTATTCATAATCTTTCGTACACTAAAGAGTTCACAAGCAACTGGTAAACAGAATACGAAGAAAAAAAATTGTAACCTCGTTTTCCATTTAGCTTTCAAATATTAAGTATACTCGAGGCTCGAGTGTACTTACAGTATTTTACTGACTGAAAAAAAAAAATAATAAATGAAGCAGGTTTTAGAAATTTTGCTATTACGCTAATGCAATCACACGAATGCTTGACTGTTTAACTTCGCATAGTTCTTACGAGAAACGAGTTTCACTTCAATATTTATTCTCAGTTTCTAGCTTCTGAAGTTGCCCCTTTGAGTCGAAAATTTTCATTCGCCTTTTTTTTTTGCGTTCCCCTTTTTTGCAGCTAGACTTTTCTACTGCGCTTTGTCCCTTTGTCGCGTTTTTTAAGTCCCTCTTATAGTCGAGTGCACAACGCGCTCTTCTATTATGCGTCAATATAAGCAATGCTAATTGCACGCACGTTCACGGCTGCATAAATCGAAAGACGATAATTTCCCTTATTTGTTCATCGAATTGTACTGAGAATAACAATAATGTGTCCTCTAATTCGTTCGTTCAGCCAAAAAACTATTTCTCCAATTTGTTTTATTTGAAGTTTACGAGGTTGGAAAAGTGTTTTTCTAAAATCTGCGAATAAATCTCAATAAAGTAAACGCGGCAATCTTTTATTTCCACATTTTCAGTACCCAAATGGGATTCCCGTTTCAACAAAGCCAGTCTAACAATTGCATTATCCCCCAGGAAAGTACCTTCAACCAGTAATATTGTTTACTCCGTTTATATCGAGCTCTCCGTTTCTTTTCCTTCGCCTCTCTCTCTCTTCAGCCGCAAGTTAACTTACGGCTTTGGCTGCCGCGCGCGCGCGGCGAAAGAGAGAAGGAACAAACACAATTATTCAGCAACATCGGAATGAAGAAAGTTCCCGTTGCCGATAAGTTCGTTTATTAGATAAAGTTATTCCTTTGCAAAATCTCACTCGAACGCGTGGCGTAAAAGAAAAGTTTTTATGAGCCTCGTAGCGCGAGGAGAGAGAGGCTTCTGATGGCTCATGATCGATTAGGCGTCTGCTTATGAGAGAAAGTTCCGCCTTCGGCAAGGGATTAATTTAAATGACGGGCTTCCGCGGGGCAAAAGCGAGGGAAACTGAGAAGGGATTAGAGCCGCGGCGTCCAGCTTCTGCTTCTCCTGATTTCCTCGCTTTTCTATCTCGACACACCGTTGCGGCTTGCCCGTTATGCTAATCCGAGCGCGAGAATTTCGGGAAGACGGTCGGGAACTAAAAAGCTCTGTCTCTGAAAATTAAATCCGCCTTGACTTATTGAAGTTATTTCCTCCGAGGCAGGATGTGTTTTATTGTTCCGGCATTGTGAAGCACGAATTAAAATAAATAAATAAATGAAAAGTAAATCTTTCGTACCTCGATCGTCTTTTTGCTGAAAAGTTAAAAAAAAAGCTGGCGAATTTCATTATACGTATCTAGACCAATTATGAGAATCATATTAAATCTCTTATTAAAACTCGCTCATTACTGTAACAGCAGCCGCAATCCAGCAATAAAAACAGCTGAGCCAAACTCGACTCCACTTCAGCCTCCGCTCCGCCTTACAAAAGCTCAGCGGGAGCTACTCTATTTTTCTCAATAATAAAACGTTCTTTCGACTCGCATAATTCTTCCATAAAACATTCGCCGCTCGCCATTCAGCCGCCAGTAGTAAAATCGATGCGCGTCATAACCGCCAGGGCGAGAGAGCGACGAGAATTTCCGCGTTGAATTTGTAATTCCAAAAAGGCCTGCACGCGCAGAGAAACTCGAAGGAAGGAAGTTCGGAACGATCGCGGGAGGTGAAGGGGTGGGGGGGTCAGCATCAATGTATCGATTCACTGGCGGGGGAGGAACAAACCAGCAACCGACCAAAACACTCGGCGCGGGGATTTGAAATTACGCGATAATAATAACTGGACCCGCGATATGTTGCTTTAGCGGTTTACACGCGATCGTGATCCTCTTTCTCTCTCTCCTCTCGTTTCGTCCCGCCCCGAGTGGAGCTATAAATAAATTTTCCGACGGTGCGGATGGAGGCGATAGAAAGCAATTATTTTTGAGGCACGATGACGTTTCTGGCTAATTGTTCGCTGTTTGCTTGACATTACTTTTTGTAAATGGATTTGTAACTATTAAGTAATTTCATTCTATTACAGTGGATTTTGATTTTTTTTAATGCTATTTAACATCGCTCCATATTTATTAGTGCTTGCGGCAGTCGCTCAACAGCAACAGGAGCCTTTTGACATCTTTAGTTTTTGGCTTTATTAATTTCTCTGGCAAAATGTGTGATATTATCCTTATGCGACATATATTAATAAGTATACAAATATTTCACACTAATCGATACTGATTGATTTATAATATCATTTTTAAACAAGGCAGCACTTTGTTTAAATTTGATATTATTTTGAAAGAGCTTTTATTATAATGAAAAGAATTAAAAATTTTTATCACAATATTAAAATCAAATATTTATTTTTTTAAACGATCTCAAATGTCATCATTTTCTTAATTAAAATTGTTGTAAACGTAATTAATACGTAATTTGTTGTAAAATCAGAGAGAACATAAGTTCTTTATTTTTAAACTGAAATAGATTTCATAAAGTTAAGCTTAAAGTAGTTCCAATTAATTACGAAGCTGTAACACAGATGGGATATTACACTTCTCGAAACACGTTCAAAGTTAATAACAATTTTATTTCCCAGCTGGAAAAACTTTTTCACTTCTCGGAGCTTAATGACGCTAAACCGAAAGTAATCGTCAGGTGAAAAAAAAAAAAATTCCAGCGAGAAAATTAATGCTATATTCGTTCAAAATCTCGTAAACTCACGGGATAATGAATCAGCATTGCGAATTATTTCAAGCGGGGGGCAGAGAATTAAATATATATAAGAAGCGACGAAGCGGAGAGCGCAAAAAACAACGCGTTTCCTCATTCCGGAATAATGGACAGGGATGAATGAAAAGCAGAGACAAAGGAACGGAACATAGAGTGAGAGAGAGAGAAAGGAAGCGGGCGGGTCGAAAAAAGCAAAGATACAATGCCGGGGGGTACTCGTCTCGTCGGGGGCCCGAGATAAACGAGAAATAAGACGGGCAGCAAGGCCACTATTTGTCAAATCCCAGGTAAGTTTGTTGTCCGTTTGTAACAAATATTTGTTCGCGCCCGCGTAGTTACTCGTTTCCTTTTCTCCTTGTTTTGAAAGAGGACAAAGCCGGAAGGGAAAAAGATAGAGAGCAGCTCGAACGATTTAAAGCGAGCCACTTCGACCCTCCCCCCCCCCCCCTCACTCCACTCCTCTTTCAGTGCGGGGAAGTGGGACGACGACGACGACGCTCCCCCAAGCGGCGCATTGTTCGAGCGTTGCCCCCGCGGATTTTTACCTTTTCACTTTTCTTCCCGTTTTCTGCCGCTTTCGTATTATCAGTTTCCTCGCGAGCAGTCGCGGAAAGCCGCTGTAAAATTGAATTTTTTTTTTTAACCCATCGGCCTTGAAATCACAAATTTAGATCGGCCTTTGTGGAAGAGCGCGGGAACCGAATATGTACTTTTTGGAAATCGTTATTTATGACTGAAATCTTTAGCGACGCTGGGGAATAGCTTTCTGTAATTTAAGTGCGACGCTAAATTATGTGACTTAGAAGATGAAACGGTAATTTTGGTTACTCGCATGAAACAGGGAAAGACATACTTTTTATTTATTGATTGTGAAAACAGTTATAAATTGCATTCTTAAATTTATTATTTGTCTTTTATGCTGCAACAAGTTCATTAAAAATGTAGATTAATGAATGTTCGATGACATAATACTTTCTCATAAATTGCACTCATAAATTGTATGATCGGAGATAATGATATAAAATACTGAGAGTATTGATGATAGAAAATTAAAGTCAATTTATTATACTTATTAAAAGCCAACAATGGATACTGATTCATATGAAAATATTCATTTTCCAGAAATCTTGATATATTGATGAACCGTAATTAATTCAGTACGATCAGTTTAACAAGAGATGGATGATTTTATTACAGAATTGTAATGCAGATTCCTCAAAACAAACCATTCAAGTATGAACATCAAATATTACAAAGCAGATATGCAAACGGATATCGATATTTCGAATTCTTTTACGAATCAACGACGATTATTATTGTCTCTAGAATCTCAATAATATTATAGAGTCACAGGCTTCAGTACACTGAGAGAATTTTTTCTGAAAATTTACAATTAAATTAACCGGAAAAATTACCGTTACGAATCGCAAACGTG
>JAWWML010012700.1:13285-26821 GCA_035047165.1 Ormyrus rosae | reverse complement strand
ACGGAGAAAAACTTTCTAGTAAAAATTACAATAGTACATTTTAATTTGATCACAGACTGTAAAAATCCTAAAAAATTATCATGTCCATAGTAAATTTTACAAGTCTAAATATGAAAATTCATCATTTACCTCGTAAAATTTACTAGAAACTATGGTAATTTTTTAGGATTTTTACAGTCTGTGATCAAATTAATATGTATTCTTGTAATTTTTTCTAGAAAATTTTTCTCCGTGTGCAAAAGAAGCCCTCGCCGATCTTCGTTCGCACTTTTTCGCGCGTCGCTCGACCGAAAATTTTTAAGCGGCATAAAGGAAATTAGTTCGCGTTCGTTTCATTGCCCCGCCGCATATTTTCGTCAGAGTCGCTTGTGCGTGCATGCACTCGCTCCTTCGAATTCACGACGACTTCGAAACAAAATCGTTTTCATGCTAAATTCGAGAGGCGATACAACGTCAGAGCCTTTGATTTTCTTGCGCGGGAATTTGTAATTCCGTCGGCCGAGCGGGTTTTAACTTGCTCGAGCGATGGGCTTTCAGGGCTCGGTTTCCTGCTGGGAAATTGATTGTGTAAATTTAGGAGTTTGTTTTGCCCGGCTGAAAAAGCAAACGTTTGCACGGTTGGTATACGGAGTTTTTTCTTTCCTTTTTTTCAAGAATAAATGCTCGAGGGGATTTTCGTGTGTTTGAAATGTAAGTGGATTACGGCAATGATTGATAATCGATGAACGGAAAAACTATCGCGTTAAATGTGCATTGTTCAATTTGCTTGGGTAAGCGATCTCTTGCAAAGACTGCGAAAAATGAAGCAAAATAACCGTTCAGTGGATTAAATTTAAATCGGCGATACTGCTTCTGTTGGATGTAGGAATTTATTACTCGAAATGATGTACTTCGTACATCTCTCATCCCATTTCAGTTCATATATTATCATGCCCACTCTGTAAGCATGATTTATGCATATTTCAAAGTAGTTCATAAATACGTTTTTGAATAGTGAATTGCAGGATGCCACTTTTGAAAAATTATCGAGTTTTTACTAAATTAATATACCGTGGCGAATATATGGTAAAATATACAGAAACATTAATAAGTGAAATAATTTATTTTGAAATAACTTGCACACTTATAATTAGGATAAATTGAATAAATTTTCAATTTTCAGTTAAACGAACGGTAAACTTTTTAAAAAAGCACAAATATTTTTTGCAAAACAAATTTTTTAATTTTATTTTAAGATAAAAATGGATAAAATACACAATGTTAATATTTTAGAAGAATAATTTTTTAAAAACATTTTTAGAAATGTCTTGTCAAACTTTCTAAAAGTATCAATTATAAGAAGGCAGACGAGAGGTGATTAAATTAAATTCATTCTCAAAATTATAGATACCAAATATAGTTTACAATCACAAAAGAGGAAAGAAAAATAATTAACTACGCTAATCAATACGTTCTTACAGAAACTTGTTTAATAAACTTTTACTAATCAACATTGACAGTTCGAAAAGTTACTTTCCTTCTCGTTCGCTATTACGGTATTCGAAGCAAAATCCATGTTTATCTCTAAAAAAATGCGACACTTCAAGATCGTTTTAAAATTCGAAGAAATTGTATCAGTCCTGTAATAATCCACAAGTAGAACTTTTGCGTCATTCATTACTTGAGCTCCGGTAACTAGTAACCCTCTCGTCGGCGCAGGACGAAAAAACCAGGGGCTGAAAATGCTTCGTCGCGCACTCCAAAAAACTCTGCCTTTGTGCTCTGAAAAATTCTCTCGACTCCGCGTTCTCTCTCTCTTTCTCTCTCTCTCCATGGGTTGCTGAAAATCTCCAGTAACCTTCTTTTTACCCTCTCCCGCGAGCCTCTCAGCTCTCCCTCTCTCTCTCTCTCTGGCGTTCGCGTCTTTTTTAGCGGTGTGCTCCCTCGCCGCGGGCTGTTGACCCGCATTCGCTACTCTGCTTCCCCTTGAAGCAAGTACCGAACAAAGTCCCCCGGCCAAGAGGCTCGTCTTTTCGCTCGAGCGCGAAGCGGCAGCGCCGACTGAGTCTGAGCCGCGAAATATTTTCGAAAGGCTCGCGCGAGGAGTTGCGTACGGCTGTATGTGTGTGCATGCGGCCTTGGCCTGTTGTTAGCCCAGGCGCAAGAGAGCGAGAAATGAATGAGCGGGACTAACTGTTGCTTCGGCGGAGTATCCGAGGGGATATAAGGCGCCGCCGCCGAGGTGACGGAGCCCTGGGACTCTCTGTCCTGGAGGAGGAAAGTGCCGCGAGGTCTTGAGTAATTAACTGAGAAAGAACAGCTTCGTTAAGAGTGAGATTTCTGCGAGGTTTTTGAATTTCTATCTTCGGATGAACTTCAGTCAATGAAGTCCTTTTACGAAATTTGGATTTCTTAATTACTGGTTATTTTTGAAAAAGTTTTAAAATAAATACATTTCTAAAGGTCACAATATAATGCCGAAAAAAATTTGAGAAAACCAGAGTGTAAAAATTTGAGTAATATGTGTAGTAATTAATTTAAAAACTTTTACAAGTAGTTATGTAAAACGTCGTAATATAAAATTAATTTAGTAGCTGTAAACGCATACTGCACCTACAAATTTTTTTTTCTTAAAATTAAATAAATAATTTGTTTTCTAAAATCACTTGTGAGTAAATAAAATTTTATTCACTTGGAAACTCAAGAAAAAAAAAAGGTTCAAATAAAACGCATAGTTAACATTGAATATCGCCGTAGTATCATTAGCATGAAATTCTAGATTTTCTTGCAGCGGCAAAGTACACAAGAAGCAGTCCACGATAATTTTAATTAAGCCTTTCACGTATAGGATGCCTGAACCGAGTTTTTTTAAAAAATTAATCCTTTCCGTCCTTGTTGCGGATTTTTAAAAATAGAGTCTCAGGTTTAACGGAGGATCCCAGACGTTGGCTCATTTTGCAACGCGAAAAATTCATTAAAAACACCTGCAGCAAACTGAAACGCAACTCGAAAAAAAAGGGTTTAAGTTTCAAGCAGCTGGCGCAAAGCCAGAAATGCGCACGGAAAATGTTTACACGTCTCACTTATATATTTGAAATGTTATCACTTTTTTAATATCCGCAGTGAACGCCAGGCCGGCCAGCTGTTAATCTTTTATCTATTATGTTCGATGTGAGTGTCGACTTAAGTGAGTTTAAAACCCTTTTGGATTGGGTGAATGATTTGTGAACAATAGTAGCGGTCTTTAGGTTTCTTAATGTAGGATATCCATGTTTTGACGACTGCTAATACTTGCGTCTTGATAATTTGTAATTACAATAATGAAACGAATCTACTGGTATCTGCTGTCAAATGTTCTTTTTATTTTCTTGTACATCTGATCGCGTTCAAGGAAGCGAAAGCATTTTATGTCATCCGGCCCCAAGGCTTTTTCTCCTTTGCTTGCGCCCTGGAGCGGGAGTTGTGAAGGAGCTAAATACTCACGTACTCGCTAACGTTACGCATCCGCCGATTTCAGAATATAGACGCGGATGTCAAAATTATTGTTCTTTTATTGTAGATATGAACCGCCAGTTCGCCACGACTGTAATAAACGAAACAGTGACGGATTAAATATTGTTAAATTTTCATAGTTTGTAATTTTAATTTAAAGTAGTTTTAATATAGATTTAAATTAAAATTTACTTGCAAAGATTAATTATTCAAATTCTTATATTTATCCTTTCCTTAGTAATCGTGAAATTTAAAAAATTAATTAAAACTCGACGCCCGAACCTTGGCGCACCGAGCCTAATCCGACACGGAGGTAAGAAGCAGTTTTGCGCCCTAAGCGAAACTGTTTTGTTACAAAAGTTTGATTTGAAATAACAAAAAATTGCCTTGTACTGCTGTAGTTATGGAAGTGAATTAGAGCAATAGCTACTCCTGCGTAAAAATGTAACATTAAACAAAATAGCGTCGATGGCTCAGTTGGTAGAGTGTCGGACCTTTAACCAGAAGGACTCTGGTTCGATCCCGACCTCGGCCGAAAACTGACATTGGGACACCACTGTATTTATTTACAAGTGTCTAATAACATCAAAGCTAGTGGTTCGGAATCCACTATAAACTGTAGGTCCCCGTTGCTGCACGCAAGTGCAACAATGCAGAGCCGTATAAGGCTCGAAAAGAGAACTTGGGTAGGCTGTAAATATAATAATAAATAAAAAAAAAAACATTAAACAAAACAATATGTACTGAACAGCTTGCTCGGCTGTAGGTTATACCAGAGCTACGATTAACTGCCCACGTCAAACTGTGACCTTATTTATGGAGCCGATTGGCTAGTTTGCTTGCGGAAGCGGCAACGACACTTTGCGGTGGACTTGAAAACTTCATACCCACGTACAATAGCTTAAATGTCGTTTCATACTTTATTTTAAACTCCATGTCGGAAAAAAGACAAAGTCGGCCCAGTCGTTGTTAAAATGTAAACTTTTAAGTACATACACCCACATACATTCAGATGTTATCCAAAAATAGTAGATATCTGTCTTCTAAAGATATCTTTCTAATATATTTTCTGGTAAGCATTATTTTATTATTACAGTGCTTCCTTATGCATAAATCAAAGTAAATTCTGCATGACTTTACAGACTGCCAGTCTGACTGGTTCAGCAAGGTTCAATGTGCTTATTTTGCTTTTACACCATAGATGCATATGTTTAATTAACTGTTATATTCTGCTCCTTTAAAATGTCACTTAAAGCCAGAGACTAGTATTCAATAACGGAAAAAACCAATTTACCAATGAAATAATCAATGGAGTTTGTAGCCTCAGTTTTAAGTTTATATTTTGTTACGGATAATTTGGGAAGATTTTATGACGCGCGACGGTTGGTTTTTTCTACCGAGTTACCGATGCTTCTGGCCTTGTATTATCGAGGTTGTAATTAGATGTGCGTATTCAAATACATAAGTATAAAGATGCTTTTATTGTAAGGGACGATAAATATTTTAATATTTTGATATTTAAAAAAAGAAAATGTAGATAGTTTAAAAGCCTGCCGAAGGCATTAAAGTGAAAATTTCTGAACGACTGAAATACAAACCAAAATGCAATTTTTCAAAAAGATTAATTATTTACGATTTTTAATTAATTGCTTATCTTCTCTTTGAATAAATTTTCTCCTAAAAACTTCTTGCATTATCGATTCATTTACAAACGTAAAACAAAAAAGAAATTTTATTTCTAATATTATAGATCAACGATCTCCTCTCCTAAGTCATTTAAACATTACAACATTACAACTCTAGTTCCCTTCGATAAACGTACCAGCTCCGCGAAAAGGAAGAACAGTCAGTGATCGAAGTTCCGAACAAAAAAAAAAGGAAGAGCCGAGCCTCCCTCGAGGAAGCTCCATCGTCGTCGAGCGCAGCGAATCAGCAGGGGCAGAGGGAGCGAAAGTAAGATAGCGGCGGAAAATGGAGCCGGCGGCCGGGCGGCGACTTATCGCAAGTTCCGCGTCTATATACCGCTGCCGCCGCCGACGTGCAATTCGGATAATCCGATGGTGATTTACCGGCGCCACCCGGCGGCGGCGGCCCTCGCGCCCCGATAAATTACGCACCACTGCGATACGCGCGCGCGCACTGACACTTTTCGAAAATGTGCGCCCGGAGTTATGCGCCCTCGCGAGCGCATAATCGCGCGCCCCCCCGGAATTTCGGCCCCGAATCGCGCCGTCGAAGCGAGCTGCTGGAGTTTTGTCCGCCGGGGCATTCTATTGGGGCCGCGGATCGGATTTGAATCCGGTTGACGGATGAAAATTCGCGAAGGTTTGACAGCCGCCGACGACGAGCGTTTTTGTTCCTCGTTAACGGGGATTGGGTTATTAGTCCGCGCGGTTCGGCGGAGTTTTATAGTGATGATTGAGAGGATAATGTTTGTGGAGGGTTTTCCGTCGTTGTGCCGTTGTTGGGGGACAGGAAGTTTATGAACTGTAAATTGCTGTAAAAAAATTTTTTCGAAGGTAAAAGGATAACAAAAGAGAGAATTAATTAATCAACAATTTAACGACCGGCGTTTTAAATTAATCATTCGTTAATGCTAAAAAACAGTATTTAAACTTGTGAAGTTTTCAGAATGAGAATAGTTTACTTCGAAGAGTTTGAAAACGAAAAAATTCTAATTCACTCCATAATTTACGGCTTTTTAGCATAAAGGTAGCCTTAGCCAGTTTGTGCATTACAGTTATGTAAAAATACAGGAGTGCAGAATCGCGTGCGGTAACTCGAATGATGTTTGAGTTAGAGAAACGGCGCTCTCGTATTACACGTACCATTATACATATTTCACCGAGTACACTTCCTTGAATATTCATTTTCTTTCATCGCAGCCCCGGTAATTTCTCCGGGAAGCTTCGTAAATAGTACTTCGTTCTTTAACATACTCGATTATTCGTCCCGGCTTATTTTATTCATTTACCGTCGGACGTTTCAATTATTATTTGCATTCGAGATGCCGCTTCCTCCGTCCGGACTCTCTCCGCTTATATACTTATAAACACATAAACTCTCTGAAATTTTTCTGAAAGCCAGGTATTTACTCGGGGACAATTTTCTTTGATTCGCGAGTTGCTCCCGGTGGAAAAAAAAAAAAAATTAATAAAAGCCCCGGCTTGGCTCGCTTCTTGTCTAGACCAACAGAGAGAAGCGGAGACGAAGAACATTAAATTTTCAATTATAGCGACTGACTCGGGGACTGCCTGCTGGATTTGATATCGCGACGCTGAAAGATGGCTGCAGCTCCGCGATAAAGCGGCTCGTTTAAAAGACTTTGCGAGTATTATTTCGAGACTTCAAACGTGAAACGTCTTGGGAACTCATTACTTGTTTGGTGCGCTTGATTCTCGCTCGCGAATTATTAGTCTTTACTACTTCGTTGTTAATTCCGTCGAAACTTTAACCCTTATATTTTTTACGGTAGAACGAGGATCGCGATAATTAACGGATGTTTATTTCGGCCTGACTTAAAACGGATTTTACCTCTTAAAACAGCCACGCAAGGTACTCCATTTAGTGAATTAATAACTTCAGGAATTTCGAACGAAATGTTCTCTTGTTCGCTTCGAATAAGGCAGGAACGAAATGCCCGGCTTAGCTTTATCTTCAGAATAACTGAAAGATTTATCTTTAGAATAACTGAAATTATTTCGCGGAACTGTTTAACAAATGACGTGCAGCACAAAAAGACTTGCGCTCGCACAAGTGACATTAGTAAGAGGGATTTCGCTTTGTTCGTATTTCTACTTTAGGCTAAAATATCTTTGAAATGCCAGATGTGCAGATCATGGAGACATTGCCGAGAGAGAGAAAGGACAAAAGGAGGTTTCGTACCTTTTGTTAAGGCTCCAGAATACACGAAGTTATATATTGCGCCCCCTTTTGCACATCCGAAAATATATAAATGGCGTATTTGTGTTAAGCAGCGTAGTCCTTTTATTTTACTTGCCCGTAGATAATCTTGTTTTTTTTTATTAAAACGTATTACTGTAAGTAGATTGTTGTACTTCCTGGAAATTTTGCTTAAACATGAGTAATATAGTTTATATGATTTAGTTGTAAAGTCGATTACTATCAAGTGGACCGAAAGAAATACTGGCCACTATAAAAATATATCTAGATCTTATTAAGTAAATTATAAGACGTTTATAACAAAAAATTGAGACTTGACATTGAAAAAAAATTTTTTTTTAATTTCCTGGAAATGTGCAGGAACTTAATTAATTTTCGCTGGTTAATCCTTAAACTAAAAAGGCTTCCTACTATACCTAAAGAGAATACGTCGAAAAACAATAAAACTATCAAAAATTTTCATTACCAAAAGGTATATTAATTACATCAAAAATCTACTATTTTCATCGCGAAGTCAATCCAGCAAAATACTCTCGGTATATCAACTTAATATCGCAATTTCCAAAGTCCCGCGACTTATTCGCCGCGTCTGTCCGTCGCGAATAATTAAATCCATCAATTTTAAAACGACGAGCCCCGCCAGCCCGGTTATTTTTGCGCTTCGCGTACCGAATAAAGCCGATCGCTCTCCAGCAAAGCGTCGAACGAAAATATGTTATATATGTATATACCGTCCGCTCGTTGGGCAGCGGCGTTCAACGAACCGCAGTTACGACAACTAATTACATCTGGAGCTCGGTGTACAGAGCGCGCGTATTTATTCAGCGATCAGCGACGTTAAAACTTTAATGTGACACATATTCGCGGGAGGGAGAGAGAGGGGACTAAAATCAAGCAGGAAATGTCAGAGACACGCGGCGACCTACATTGTCCGACTTGGAACTCTCGGGAGATATTGAACATTGGATTCTCTCTCTTTCCCTCGGCCTTCGCTACAACTTTCAGCGCGCGGCGAAAATATTTTTTATCTCTCTCTCTCTCTTCCTCTTTCTCCGCGCCCGAGCGAGCGTCAGCTTTTGTGGAATTGAGGCTCTCTCTCTCTCTCTCTCTCTCTCGTTCTTCGCCGCTGCCGCTGCTGCTGCCGCTGCTTTCAAAAGATATTTTACGGGGAAAGATTTGAAAACGCGCGAGAGAGCTCGATATTACTTTTGACGGGGGGTTCGTTTTTTTTGGACGTAAAGCTTGTTAGTTGGACAGGCGGATTTAATTGGTGCGTGGAGCTCGGGAGGCTATTATTTTTCCAATTAGCTCTGTGCGCTCTTATCTTTTTAGGGATTTTGAAAAGGGAGTGATAATGAGGTTTTTCATTTAGGCTAATTTGGATAGTTTCAGGGGAAAAAAAAACATGTTTTTTTCATGGAAATCGAGTTCGCTGCTTTTCTAACGAACTAAAAATGGGAAAATTATTTTATTCCTTGTGACTTAAAGCGGTCATAAATTCTAAAAAGAAAAAACATAATTATGCGACCTATTAATATTACTGCGATAATGCAAACGAATGAGAAATTTAATATTTAGCATATGCAAGCCATGCGAAAAAAACAAATCAATGTTTTATTTGTCTATCAACTTGATTTTTTTACGTCACGAAAAATTAAAACTTTTGAAAAGAAATGCAAATATTGCCGAAAACGTAACGCATACTTGATCAATTTCTCTTTAAGCCTGCATTAATTACTGCTATTGTGCGCAACATGAGGAATCTTTCACTTGTGTACACTTATTGCATATTTCAATAAGCGTAAAATGTTATCTACGAGAGCGAACAATTACCGTCGATGTAATAAATTTTGTTTCGCTGGATTAACTTCAAATTGACGCAATATTTGTTTTTGAAATGTCTGCCTGTTAATTAATATTCCGACGTTTTCGCTTGAAACCTACTATTATTGCACAATACTGAATTTTTCACAAAAACATTAATTATTAATTAATAAGCGATCTTTTATGTCATATAATTTAATCTTTTTTGATCCTAATCTTTTTCAGACACAATACCAATTTACCGTTTGTTAAAAACTAAATTAGCTGCAGACACTGTATATAAATATAATAACTTTCTGTATGATTTATCGGCAAGCGTCAATCAAAAAGTATAAATATCAGAGGAAAATTTTAATAAAGGAAGCTACGAACGAATCTAAAAACTTTTGTTCTCCAAATACCTCGACTCGAAAAACAGCTAAGTCTGAATATATTCAAAAATTCTAATTTTCCCGGAAAATATTTATAACGAAAGCACGGAAAACCCCCGAATACTCGAAGCTCCTAATATCAGTCCTCCGCTGTAACAATCCGCCAAAACAATGCAAAAACATCCGCGTCCCCAAAGCAGCGCGTTTCTTCTCCACTTCGGCCATTAATCGGTCTGCCGTCGTCAAGCTCGGCATTATTCCAAAAGCCGTTAGACGCCCGTAACGGAATGCGGGGCGGCGGCGGGGTGGGGTGGAGGTTGGGAGCGGCCTTTCATCCCGCAAATTCGCAGGGCTGATCGCGAAATTCGCGTCGGAACGACGTCGTCGTCGCCCGCGCGTGTACTCAGGGGTTTCGTGCTCGGTGCGCGCAAACAATGTCTTGCGGGAGAGGCGAGAGATGGATTTTGCGCTCTCCGGCGGGGCGAGGCGGAAAGGGGAGGACTTCTTAAAGGATTAGCGAGCTACTTCGACGTGTATCTGCTCGGCGACGCGCGCCTAGCAAATTGATTATTACGGGAGAATTTCAATTAGGAGAGATTCGGGGAGAATCGGGTTGATAAAGTTTTCTGTCAATCTGTACGCCTCGCGACTGTTTAGCGGATTTTGGATGTTGCGCGCGCTCGTGGAGCTTTGAACGTAATAATTTCTGTTTTAATTCATAAATTTACGTTAATACAATGTTATTTATACAAGCTTTAAAACAAGCAATTGTAACAGACATTTCGTGAATGCGGTGGTCGCAAATATTCTCTCATTAGTATGCTGCAGTTAACCTCTCTTGTAGTATCGTACAATAAAGAGTAAAAACGTGAATTTAAAACCGAACAGATTTCGAAACTCATGGAAAAACAGCACCAATTCTCCTCCGCTTGGCTAAATTTCCCGCCTCTTCCAACCTCTCTCCAATATTCTATGAAACAAAACGAAAATCCGTACCCGTCAGAAAACGCGTCAACTTCGAAATCTAAAAAAAAACCGCCAAAAACCCCCGCGACTCTCGCCGAGTTAATCGTGAAAAAGTCCGTGTGCTCTCCGGGCCCCTCCCTCGCTCGCCCGCATAATCGCCGTAATTTCTCGGCCGAGCGCACCGCTGTGTGTGCGTACGTTATACGTTGGCCTTGGCCGGCTCGTCTCGGCGCGCACCTGCGGGCGCAAAGGGCCGACGTAACCGTATGCAGAGCGTGATTCATAACGCGCGCGTCCTTTTTCCAGCGGGGCAAAGCTCGTTTCCGCGGTAAATGCTCGTACGCGAGAGAGAGCACACCGCGAGCCTCCTTCCGGGCTTTGACATTTCAATTAGAGAACAACGGAGCCGCTCTCTCTCTCTCTCTCTCTCTCTCTCCTGAGTACACATAAACTCGCGAGCGAGCGCCGAGAGATAGGCTCAGGCGCGGGTGCTTTGCCTGCACCGAGCAAACACACCACCACCACCACCACTAGCCGCCCCTCTCGCTCGCTCGTGCCTTTTTTCGCGCTTTGCCGCGGCGACGCGCAAAGGTTATGCAGTCTCCATGTCGCGGAGTTTCTTGGCGTCGATGCCGCTTTGACGCGGGATTTGCGCGCGGGGGTGAAAATGAGATTTTTGACGGGTTACCTTGGATTTTTTTTTTTTTTTTTCGGGACGCGGAGTTTCGGGTTTGCGAAAAGTTAAATGTTTAATAAATTCATTGTTTATTTGTGATTATTTAACTTTGATAAGGAAGTAAAATAAAGCACAAAACTGTATATTAAGTTTTAAGTTCACCCTGTCAGATAATTAAACGTATTAAATTTTTTTTTTTCATTTTTGAAAAAAAAATTTATGTTTTAATAAATGAAAGCTTTTGGATAAACGATTCATCAATATGAATGCGGATGTAGACTTTTAGTAGCTGCTTTTACGTATTTATTTAATCGCAAAAACAAATTGATGATCCTGGCTGGAATTCGAAATTCGATGGATGTGTATATTTTACAAGTTCTATTTAATCAATCCATTTCTCATTCTTATGCATGATTTATCAAAGTGACGTTATGCGAGTCAAAATTCATATCATTCAAAATTAATATCTTTATCCCACTTATTAAATAGAAAATTTTAAACGTCAATCATTTTGAATGGGGGAACGAAAATTAAATTCTCAAAAATAATTCATAATAAAAAATCTCTCGGAATAAATGATAATAAAGTACACATCTCAAAAAAAAAGCGAGGCGTCACGTCGAAAAATTAGTAAATATTTATATTCTCACGCTCGGACGGATATCGATTTCAGTGTTTTAATTCGCGACCATATATAAGCTAAGCTGATAGATTGCACGACACACATACAAATGCAAAACAAATAAACAGACGCGCAAACAGAATGACGAATCTCGAAAATATCGAATCAAAATACGGGCGAAAAGAAAAAAATCGAAAGCGACGTGCGCCGCTTTATTGGATCTCTCCGCACACTGCAGAACTGCATTATGCGTTTAATATTTCAAGACGCGGAGTGCAAAATGCAATCAGCAGGATATATATATGCATAGAGTCGAGTCAAAAATGACGAAAATTCAGAAGAGAGAGAGAGGAAACGCAATCCACTGTAATCTTTTGGCTTTTGCACCGTCGTATATCAAAATATCGATTTCCGTCGATCGTCGCCCGCTGAATATTTATTCCGTCTGCTTGATCTTTTTTTTTTCTAGTCCGTAATACAAAGGGAGGCCGACGCGCGAAGTCGGATATGCGAGAATAAAGAATTTAAAATAAATGGAGCTTCGAATATTTGGACTAACGGAATATGCAAACAGATTTTTGGAAACCCTTTTTTTTCTAGGTTTAAGGGCGGCTGAAGGATGATGGAGTATGTTTTATTCAGTTTTACTTTGAATAAGTCTTCTTTTGTAGCATTGAAAATATTGATTTTGCGAAAGGTTTTCGTGTAATCTTTTAAATTTTGATAGTAGTAACATTTTGAAAAATTCGTCAAGTTTTTTTGAAACTTGATTTCTTTGATGTTTATTCTATTCTATCTCTGAATAGAAAAACCAAAATATCTATTGTAATAAACTTTATTATTTTACAAGTATACGATCCAACAAAATGCTTCCTATGCAAAATATTTAAAAAATTCTTCTACCACTAACTTTTTTACCGCCAGATTCAAAGAAAAAATCGTCTATCAATTCCCATCTTCATCGACTCTCCAGCACGAACAAACAAAGCTCTCTCGCGCAACAGCTTTCAAAATCGTGTGACGCCAACGGCTCTCCACGACTCCTCGGCATCCCCTACCCCCCCCCCCCTCCCCATTGCATTTGGCTTTAATTTCACCGCTGATTGAATCCAAACTGCTGCAGGAGCAGCCAATTGCACGCGTTTCACTGCAGCAGCTCTCTCTGTGCCTGCTCGATAATTAATAATCGGCCGATATTGGGAGGGCATCGCGGCGTGAATTTACTTTGAGCGGCTCCGGGAGAGGATCGTCAATAAGTTACGGCGGCCCAATGATGAAAAGTCCCTTTTTTCGAGTCTTGACGTTTCGACAAATTGAACTCTTTTCCCGGCCGAGCGGCGCTCCGCCGCGTTTGAAGCGGTCGGCTGGCTTTGCGAGCGAAAGGGATGAAAAATAATTGGGAGTTCGGAGCGTGGACAATTAGCATGAAAAGTTGGCCTTTGCGGAAAAGTTATGATTCGACGAGCTTTGATAATAATTAATACCGATGCGGTGTAAAACATTGAAATAGGGACCAATCGTTATTGGCGTTAATTATTTTAATTGAATCGGGTCCTGTCGAAATTATCGCTGAAAATAACAGCTGTCGATGATTTTGAAATTATAAGTTTGAATAATGATTTGTATAATTGCCGTTTCATTGACTATTCAGCAAGTAACTCATTATGTTTGAAATCATCATTATACGAAAAATCAAAGATAAA
>JAWWML010012700.1:0-13185 GCA_035047165.1 Ormyrus rosae | reverse complement strand
AATTGCCGTTTCATTGACTATTCAGCAAGTAACTCATTATGTTTGAAATCATCATTATACGAAAAATCAAAGATAAACTTTAAATATTACTTTAAAAATCAAAGATAAATATATTAATTATCTACATAGTAGTTGAATTTAAAGCTTAAAATTAGAAGTGATGTATAGTATCAAAAGGAGTAGAAGGCTAATCAATAATATAGCAAATTCATTTAATACATTTCCATAGAAGCGTAAAACCTAAAAAATTGTCGAATAATGTATGAAAGAATCAAAGACATGCACTGAGAGAAAAGTTTAGTAAAAATTACCAGACTTTATAGGGAATTTTACCGAAGATATGGAAAAATTTAGCAAACAGTATAGTAAAACAAAGTATACTAATTTTTTTGGTTTTGAAGTCTGCGGTGGCTTTACTAGACAGTGTGGTAATTTTTACAAGATTACTTCTAATTTTTACTATATTTCTTCTCTCAGTGTGTTTAATCAAGTTGAACACTATTTTCGTAAACAGCTACTTCGCAAATATCGTCCACTTTCCTATCATACATTAATCAAATGAATGATATAATTCCCTGAATCATGACTAAAATTAATGTTAATAACAAAGCCCACCGAAGGAGCTTTCCTCGAAATACATTCGTACATTCCAGCGAAGCTCTTTATTCGTTAAAATACTCCGTATCGGCGAGCGGAGCCAACAGTCGAGTGGCACCGATCGCAGGTTTGAATTATTGCCGGCCAGCAGTGGCGTTTCCCTCTTTCTCCCCCCGCGACGATCGCCGGCGGCAACGTAGCTTCGCAATTATTTGCTCGCGAATTTTCCTTCTGATTAAACACCGCGCGCGCTGCATTTTTCGCATCGGCCGTATATGAATAATAATAATGCGCGCGCACTCACAGCGCGCGCCCCGAATGTAATTACGCGTTAACGCGCATTGTAAATTAACGAACAATTCTCGAGCGCGACGTATTCCGAATATCGGAATTAATAAACGATTTCGCTTTTTGTTTCAGGTAAGCCGAACGAGATTTCAATTCGTACTTGTTAATTTTTTTGCGATTAAAACGGAACGAAGCGAAATTGAAGATCATAATTTTAATGAATTATATGGGGATCGCGTTGATTTGCAGTCGGTATTTTAACTTATATAATGAATTACAATTTTCCGATTAAACGAGTTTAATAAAAAGGGAGCTTAAAGTTTTTTGATTATTTAATTGTTTTTTTAAGGCTCATTCAAATAATATATTTTATGCAGTAAGATACTTCTTATTCAATTAATAGTAGAATAAAATAATCAGTTGATTATTAGAATAATTCAATTTCGCTTTAAATATCAATGGAATCAGCGAAGGTACGTATTATTTAAAAAATTCATCTAATATAAATGTACATGCATTTTTCTATTAATTTTTCTATTATATCTTCATTCTAGAATGGATCGTTTTGTGCACATAAGTATCGTGCACACTTATTAAAAGTCCAATTAAAATGCGCTAAATTACTATGTACATAAAACCCCTGCCTTCCTTCCAAAACATTGCTTCCTCCTGAAAATAGTTCCCGCGGCGTTACGAAATTCAAATTTCCATTACCCATACCATTACACCGGGAGCTCGGTGGCACTTCGTCCTCATCGCGTAAATTACCCATCAGAATCAATGACACTCTCGTACGTCCGTCTTATTTTCGCAACTCGGCGCGTTCTCCCACGTATAAGCAAAGTCCACAGTCGCGCGCTTTGAGCCTCGCGACCTCCATATACGCGCGATTATCTCGTTAAGCAATTCAGCGTCCCGCAAAATACACACACGTCTCGCTCACCGCCAGTCCCTCTCTCACGCAGCTCTCTATCTCTCTCTCTCTCGGCTAAGTACGTTTATCAAATGTTATTTGACGAGAGGGCAAAGTCGCCGCCGCCGTCGTCGCAGCGGCGGCGCGGCGGCGGTCCCCGAAATTGGAGTTTGGTAATGAAGGGCGGAGGCGAAAGCTGTCGTCCAGGTCCGTGTGTACGCGCGTAGATCCGCGCGGGTAATTGGTTCGCGTTGCTCCCTCAAAGCTTTCTCGCCGAATTCCCCGCGAGAAATATAAGCACGACGTATGCCGAAGGCCAAGATCTCGGTTCACGATTTCACTCTCGGCTTTGAGTCGCTGCCGCCGCTGCTGCTGCTGCTGCCGCTGCAATTTCCTCGAGCGAGCGAGAATCTGATTCGCCGAATTGCCAGAGCCGGGAGGAAGACCTTATCGCCTCCGGAGGGGGGGAGATATTACGAGGGAAACTTCGGCGGCTGCTGTTTCTTTAAGGAGGACGTGAGCTGAAATTCGGCCGATGACACTTGGCGCTTCTTGGCTTGTTGGGGTATTTATAAGGAGATATCAGGGCCTGAGTTGAATATAATCCGACGGGGATGCTGAGTTTGGAATACCGAGGATGTTGACTTTGCCAGGGTATCAATTTGTCCTGCGTCATTTTCGGATGAATAATATTTGTTAATGTTTTTTCGACGCGGTTTCGCGTTAAAAAGATACTTTCTGGATATTGAATGCTGATTTATGCAACTGACGTTATTGGAATCTGTATATAAATGAACTTTCATTTTAATCATTTTAATTTAATTTAAATTATATTCAATGTCTGTCGTCGATACAAATAATAATGGAATACCGCTGCTTTTTGATAAATCTTGTATTATTTTAAACGATTGCATTACGTGAATTGAGTCTGACCAATATCGAACATTAACTACTTACACTTAAATTTTATCTATACTGAATACAATAAATTATCTGTAAAAAACAAATTGTTATTTTTTTAAAATAACTTTTAATTAAAAATTAAATTGATAAAGTATTAATAATAAAGATTGTTTGAAAAATTTGTCACTATAGTTTTTATTCTGTAAAAAAAGTATAAACTACATTGTACCGATCCATTTTACCGAAGGCGAAAGATATAATCAAACCAAAACATGCGACCTTTCTCATTAACATATTCTGATGTAGGGTAAAAACTATGAATGAAAAAATTGACCTCTTCGTGGCTCCCAAGTATAGAAAGAAAACGGTTGAGTTCATGAATTTATATAGAAATGAATTTAAATCGATAATTTCGGATTCGTTGAACGATAATTTCATAAAGTTTACAATATTAATTTACGTTACATATTTTATTTCCAAGAATTAACGTCGAACAGATTAAGTCTATTAAATTCGTAAATGTTTTTCAACATTTTATAAGCTTGCTAATACACATTCGAAACCTTCAAACAACTTACCAAATACACTACCGTTTTATAAACCCGCTGCAATAACAAAGTTTCGAGCCGTATTTTATTCCACGCTGTTCCCAACAACAAACGCTCTACGGTCCCAGGAATGAAAATTCAATACCCCAAAAGCAAAGTTTGATAGCGCAGATGTCTCCCCCCTCGCGAAGTAAAAATCATTTCCCCGTGATTTATCGCGAAAATTTTCGCGTCAACAGCGGAAAAACTACTTGCACAGCTCTTCTTCTTTACAACAAAGCTCGGACTCCTCCTCGACTCCTCCCGAAGAACAAGTCCAGGCGGTACAATACAAAACTGTACAGTACAAGGCCGTCTCCTCGCTCTCGGCCCTCGTTTTTACCGTCGCCGGTTATACGACAGAGGCGACTGGAAAGTTCGATCTGCGGCTTGCGAAAACACGAACGGCACTCGAGAGAAAGAGAGAGAGGGAGGAACGAGGAGACGGCTGCCGCTGCTGCAGCAGCGAGATGTGTATCGCCGGGAATCAAAATGGCCGGGAAAAGTGGCGAGCCGGTAAGCGCCTCGGCAAGCAAAGTATGTGACTCGCGATATACGACGTCGTTGCCCGTCCTTCGCTTCGGGAGCGAGCCTCTCTTGTTTCGAGCCCTGTCCGAGCGACCCTTTTTATCGATGACTTTTTTATGGATTTGCACTGAGGGGGAGATGATTTCTTTTTTTTTTCTCTGCTCGGAGTACTTTATGACTTCGGAGGCTCGGATTGGGTTTTTTTGTTGAATTGAAATAAAAAGTTTGTGTAATAAAATGTAAGTATAAATAAGGGCTGTTTTAGACTACTTAATTTTTATGCTGTTAGCTTTAATCTATATACATTTGAACGTTTAAAAATCAATTAAAAAGATTATACATAAATTGAAATGTCACTTTTAGAAATTCGATTGCCTTTTATATAAATTAGTCAATTCCAAATTAAAGTATATTAAAATTAGCATGTAAAAATAATCACTCTATATCTAATAATCTTCACTCCTGCTCTAAATATAAATCTAGTACATAAACAACAGCATGAAATATTATTTGAATATTCAAAAGCTTAAAAAAAAAATCCAATAACATAAACTGTATATTCATTATCAAAGCCACCATCAATTCTTATCTCCTCAAAGCAGAACTAAAACCGCTCTCCGAAAATTTCTCCCGTTCGTTTTTTTCACCCCCTCCGCCCGGATAACTAATGTGGAAAGGAAGAAGTGGCCGGTGAGTGTTTTCTAAAGGAAAGGGCCGGCCAGGCTAAAACCAGATATAGGGATGGGAGAGGAAAAGAAATGAGGAAATATGTGCACAGGAGAATGGAAGAGATACGAGGTGAAAGGGTTAGGGAAGAAGAGATAGGGTGTGCGCGCGGCTAAAAAAGGAGACAAGCCAGGAGAGAATAACCGGCAGCGAGGTGGAAGGCCGGTTGGGAGGAGGGGGTGGGGGAGATTCAATGGCCTTTACTCGCGCGCGCACACGCTTCCGCTCCGAGTCTCGCGCGCTCTCTCTCCTGTAGGTGTCCCTCTAAGTACTGGGAAACTTTTCCCGGGCGTTACATTTGAGCATCTACTCACGTTTGCCAATTGTAAAGTTCCGGAGATTTTGCTAAGTGGCTGTGTGCTCAGGGGGGGATACGGGCAAGTTTCGGAAAAGCGATCTGCTCTATTGCGGATCCTTAATTTCTCGATCAACCGATAAAGGGACGCGCGAGGCAAAGCGTGTCGGGAGGCGAGGCGTGTCGCGATGCGCCGCCGAGGAAATTTTCAATGAAAATTTCGAGCGGAATTGGTCTCGTGATGGAGAGTTTAAATACGAGGTTTTTGCGGCTTCGTCGCGGTGGCATTGATTTGTTGGAAATAAAGTAAAATACTTCGATGCAGTTTTTATGTTTATTAACGTTGAATGAAAATATGATCAAAGATTAAATGTAATCTCAGTTTACATATTATTATTATTATATTTGTTATTATTTAAAAATCTCTTTAACTTACCGGTACACTGAGAGAAGAGATATAATAAAAATTACAAATAGTCTTGTAAAAATTACAATAGTATCTATGAAAGTCACCGCAGACTGTCAAAACCAAACAAATGACTGTACTTTGTAAGAAATTTTATTATACTGTTTGGTAAATTTTCCTACATTTTCAATACTAGCAGTATCCAAGCGCGCTGCGAGCGCGCTAAATATTTTCTATGTTAGACTAGTACGGTATGCAAACTGATTTTTGATAAAAATAAATATTTATTACAGTTATTAAATAATACACACATAAAATATAATATCATATGTTGTTTTTCTACGCAATAAAATCATATGTCCATCATATATTATATTATATTATATTATCTAAGAACACCTTTTTAATTTTCAAAGGTACTAATAAAATTATTCAATATAATAGTATGTTATCATATTTAAAAACGCTTATTTTAACAAAAAATATATGTAACGATTTGCTCAACATTTCATTCACTCTTAGTATCGACTCCATTGAATGCAGACAATTTTCAGCGGTTTTTACTGTCTGATTTCATTACAACAATACCAAAAGTATTCGCCATTATCCATAATGAAACCTCGAAGTTGGCCCCATGGGTTAACATTCCTTCCAAGGTCTACTGGATCACTTGTCGATCCGTTCTTGAAAATTCTTTAGATGTCTGACAATTCTATTTTTTCGTTCTCTTATTTTTTAATGAAGATATGGAAGATCTGGACGATTACCGTTGCGCCACCAGCAGGAAGATTCACTGCTCAGGAATTATTATCTACATGGCCTTCTAGATTTTTCATCATCGGAATTTCGAATCTAGCGTTCAGATCTTTATTCGCAGACGTTCTGCTCCCGTTTCGTCAGGTATTTCAATTTTCCTTGCCATGCATTTGGATGGATCCACTATGATAAAAAAAATTTGAAATGTTCCTATCAGCCATTGGCACTGATCGCAGCTCAGTTATGATGATGATCTTGCCGCTGCCGAGTTCTCGAGCCCGTATCCGAAGATCCAAAATTTTTTTTCTAGAATCTCAAGAGGAATTTGACATGGTGTCTTTTTCATCTCTGGAGGAAACGTGATTTGTACAGTGTTATTCTCTTCAATGCTTATAGTAAGCAATATGATTTTCCATTTTAGAAAGGTAGGGAAAACCATTTATTTCTCTGCTCCATGTATTTGTAACACGCAAATCTTTTATGGCTTCAAGCGCAAATGCGAGCTTGAATAAAGAGATAATCAAGACAATTGATTTTAAGGCTGACATTGCGGTGACGTCTGTAAAAGAAATTTAGCATTTATTTAAAATATTTTATGACTTTTATTAAATTATTCAAAATATTATAAAATTTATATGCACTTAGATCATTAATAAACTACTGCAATTATGTTTATCTACTCTACTCTCACATTCCAAGTGAATAAATAAAAATAAATGGAGAAATAGCTGAGTATAGAGTTTAATACTGAGAAATGCATTTCGATTCCGCCATTTGTGTATTTCGTATTTGAGTATCTCGAAAATAAAATATAAAAAATGTAAAAAAATTGTATTCTTAGAAAAATGTTATATTTTCGAGATAACATTTTTCTAAGAATACTATTTTTTTTACATTTTTTATGTTTTAGATTGTCAATACAAACTTTCTATACATTATTAGTGTCTCAAATCATTTGTTTTTATGAAATGCAATTATAAAGCTGCAGAGGTCTTTACAAAAAATGTAACAGAACTAAATAATCCTAAAATAAATTAATTACAGGCAAATACTCAAAATGGACCAATAGTTTTTAAACAAATTTTATTAAAATTTAGAATTTTAATTGGTTGACAACAACTTAGTCTTTACACACATCAAGTTTAAAATATGTAAGTGAACTTTTTTTAGCCTTATATCTCATACTTTGCAACTCATAATCTGTATACATATATGCATTGTCTTCGATAATTATAACTCTTAAATTAAATTATCAATTGCTTTGAAAAAAGTTTTGGTAAATAAAACTATATATAAAATCTGAAAATATTCAAGCCAATTTTGTCAACTATTTTTTGAGTAAAAAGCTGAAAATTAAAAAAAATGAGTTTTCTATGTTGCACGATTACTGGAGTAAAAATGCTTCAATTGGCTTGAAATTTTGGAAAAGGTAGATCTTTTGTATATTTAGAGCAGTATAGTTTTTCTACGTATGAAACTTATTATGTCCAAAGATGTAAAGGTTTCATTTTTTTTGCACTAAATATAAGAAAAATTAATTTTTAGCTTTTAAATAAACGATTTGTACATCCGCTGTATATGGATTTATAATAAATAAATGTTACCGAAAATAATCTTTTTTATATTGTATTGTATTGTGGATCCTAATTGTCAAAATTTACAAGGTTTTCAAAACAAAATAAATTTATATAATGATTCTGCAGTAATTCTCAAGAGTGCCTCTAATTGTGCGGCAATTTTACTAATTTTATTAAACTTCAAATTAATTACTTTTATTGTTTGAGAAAATATTACTATTCTAAAAATATTGGATTCAATGTACATTTATTACTCCTAAAAAGTATATGATAGCTTATCTTAAAACACTCAAACGTTTTAACAAAAAATGTTTCTATCATTCTCACTAACGACTTGATAAATTAAATAGATTTTTTGAATTAAAGATAAATAAATTTTGGTTTTATCAAACAAACAAATAAAAGATCGATAGCATAATTCGATTGTAACGAATAAAATAATTAACCTTGAAGATGAACTTTCTACATAAATAATTTAATCTTAAAATTCGAGATAAAATTTAGGTTTTGTCGGATATATTTAGCATATACTGAGTGTCCAAATAATATCGGAACGGCCTATTATCCCAAGATAAAGATTTTAAATCGAAAAAATGACTCCCACAAAAGTTGTTAGGTTTTAAGGAATGAATCCGACGGTCACCTTTCATTTAATTTTTCTGAAGTTTTATTTTAATCCGTAAAAAATGCTTAATTTATCAGAATAACGTTAATAATATATTAAGAAAATTATTGTGTTAACGATGAATACTTACATTATACATAATTTATCTATAACATTATTTGAGAAACTAATCATTTATAGAATATTTATGTTGACCTAAAACGTAAACAAATATGAAATAACAGTTCTATGAAAACAGCAAAAAAAGTTTATTTATACGCAAAGTATGCGGCGATAATCAAATGAGGAAATCGGAATTCACTTCTCAGTATCAAACTCTATACTAAGCTACTTCTCCACTTATTCACTTATTTCCTTAGAGTATTTAAAGTTGAAATCTGGTTGTAGAGCTTCATTTCAGTCGAAGACACAGCCACCGAAAGACTTAAGGTAAGCATAATTATAATAATTTATTAATTATTTAAGTGCTTTTCAAATGACAAACATCAAATTCTCGATAAAGGTCTTTTTAAAATTTCTATTCTAATTTCTGTTTCATAAATTTTCTAATATTTTCAATAATTTAATACGAGCCATAATATATTTTAAATATTGATTATTAAAATTCTTTTACAGACGTTATTGTTACCACAATGGCAGCCTTAAAATCAATTGTTTTGATTATCTCTTTATGCAACCTCGCATTCGCACTTGAAGCCACCAACAATTTGCGCATTACGAAAAAATGGAGCGCAGATACAGAGCGTTTTCCATACCTCACTAAAGTGAATAATGACATCGTTATTATAAGGATTGACGAAAACATTGTGCAAATCACATACCCTCCAGAGATGAAAAAGTCACCATGTCAAATTCCTCTTGAGGTTCCAGAAAACACAGTTGTGGATCCTCGGATATGGGCTCAAGAACTCGGCAATGGCAAGTTCGTCATCACAACCAAAAAGCTGCGAACAGAGCGAATGGTTGAGAGCAAACTTTCAAATTTATTTATCGTAGTGAATCCATCCGAATGCACGGCAAAAAACATTGAAATACCTGGTATGATAAATACCCAATTATACCAACGACTTCCAGTAGCTTTCGACGACATGTTTGACGTATTTCCAATTTTTATGGGATCAAAAGACTCTCAGCTGAGAAAAATTAAGCGTTACACCGACGATGGCAAAGAAATCATCGTACCAGATTCCATCAGTTCGGATAATAATTTTAATATTGATTTTATTGATTCTTACGTGTACCCAATAAATCCTAAAGATCCATCCGCTGGGTATCTCGTCATAACGAATAATATGGAACACGGCTATACTATCTTGAGTTTACTAAACTCAAAACTTGAGTTAACGAAAAAAATTGAAAAAAAAGGAGTTCGGGTAAGGACGGCGTCGACCAGCTTCAATAGTACAACTATATGCTACGTAAAACAGGAGCACACTGTCTGCGAATTACTGGACAAAGATCTGAACACTAAATTCGAAATTTCCATGATGCAACAACCAGGAGGCAAGGCATCCAAGTCCTGGGCAGCAAATCTTCCCGATGGCGGCGCAATGGTAGTCCTCCAGCATGAATTCACTGACACACACGTGAATCCCATTCGCGGCACAGAATGGGTACACATCCAAAGGATTTTCAAGGACGGATCGACAAGCAATCCGTTAGAACTTGATAAAAGTACTGACTCAACGCACCGACCTCGAGGTTTCGTTATGGGTAATGGAGAATACTGCGCTGGTAATATTGCAACGAAATGGAGTAACGAAGAAGGCGATATCCGGCACGGAAAATTTCCATCTACGGTTAATGTAATCTGTGTCGATATTAAGAGTGAATGAAAATTCAGAAAACCGTTGTATATTATTTGTTATTAGTGCGCTGCGCGTGCTAAATGTTTTCTATGTTAGATTAAAATTCTTGTAATAAAAAATATTTCTATGAAGTCTGCTTCTGTCATTCCAAACCTAGCCTTACTTTATACTACAGCCAATCACGTAAGTCTTTAACGCAACAGTAAAGTTAAATTTTAGCCAATCTGGTCTCATTTTCCACGAGAATCAACCTCAGATCTCAATCGTTTTATTCGTGCTCCAACTTTCCGTCATCACTTTTTTAAGAGGAAAATTTTCTATAAAGTACCGTCATATTTTTGGTTTCGACAGTCTGTAGTGGCTTTGGTAGACAATATGGCAATGTTTCTCTCTCAGTGTAGCAAAAACAAAATAAAATTTTCACGTAAACTGCAAAAGTTCGTTTCGACAAAATGATTTTTTACACGAAAATAAAGTCCGTGCATAGCAACCCAAGCTCACCCGAATGAATTGTTAATTTCATCGCCACCACGTTACTTCCTGCGTAAAAACCCAGGACCTCGAGCGAATCGAGCAATCAATCGGAAGGCAGGAAACGGCAGCTCCCCATAAATGAGCCGATATAGCCTCGCCTCGCCTCGCAGCGAGTAACGACCGGGCAAGTCTTCCCGGCACTGGTTACGAAGTTAATCCTGCATGGGTAAATCCAGATTTATAGACCGGCGAAGAACACACCGGTGACCGACCGACCGCCCCGAGTCCGATCCCGACTCCCGCGAGCTAATCGGGAGAGCGCCGTTAAACTGTCGGCGCCGCTGGCCTATTGACTTACAATATTTGTCGAGCCGCCTATCCATGTTTATCGGGGACAGTTCGGCCGGGACCTCTCTCGCGCGTTCCGTTTCGTTAGTCGGACATTCTATTACACCAGGTGGGATGTGCCGCTCGTAGATTTCGCGCTCTTCTTTCGCGGAGATAGTGAAAAAAAAGCTGGCGCGCACTGCGGAGGGTCTGTAATACCTGACGACCCTGGTAGAATTTCCAATCTATAAAATGGCCATGAAAAATGGCCATTTTTCGTATAATAATGTAAATGATTTTTCAAATAGTTATCGGGTATTTTCAAGTTTGAACATAACCTCACATATTTTTATTACACTTCAGTCTCCGTTCTCAGTTATTCAGTAATGTAGAAAAATGCATCTAAATGCTGTGGATAGCTTATATAAATGCAAAAAAGTAGCTTAAACTAATTGAACGTTTGTAATTGTCCTTCCGAGAGAAATCAAGAAAAATATTAATTTTGCCTCGTTGCCATTTTCTCGCTTCAGTTCTTAGACCTTTTTTAGGTATCTAAACTGGCCAATAAAACTAGCTTGGAAATACTGAAAAAATAGCAATTGCAGAATTCATTCCATTTTTAATGCTTTAAAAACATTAGAAAAAACGTTTACATTATTATACGAAAAATGGACACATTTTATTCCCCTTTTATGGCCATTAACTACTTTGTCATTAAAAACTGGCCATTAATTACTTCAAAAATGTTTTCAGTTTCCACTAGGGGATAGGTAGACTTTTTTTAATTAAAATCCCGATTCGTTTTCCTAGATGTAACTCATTGATAAGCGGTTTATATTTCAAACGATATTGTTGAAACAAATCATTCATTTGATGATAAGAAACGGGTGATTTTTAAAAAATTTAGAAAATTTACCTTTAGAAGACAAAGCGTTCTGATTTTCTCATTTATTAGGCATTTGTTTGAATAGCTCAGCAAAATATTCGTGAATGATTGATATTCTTTCCCGATAAGCAAATGCTAAATAAAGAATTAATACTCTAAAAATAATACTTTAATCGGTCGATATACCCTTATCAAATTCACCGAAACCTGTCAATCTTCCACCGTAGCGATTTCGATTCTAAACCAGAAACAATCCCACCCCTACTCGCCCTCCTTCGAGCTCTCCCGCAATCTCCCACGAATTGCTCGCCGCGGGCCAATTTATCACCCACCGAGAGAGACTGTCGAATAACCGCGCGGCGTCCAGTCGCGGCAAAATTTATTCATTTACAAATTAGCATTATAAAAGCCGGCGTTTTACAAAATCTCGTAATCTAATCGTCAATCAAGGGATCTCCGCCCCAGTCAGACCTCCCTCGCCGGAGGCAGACAGGCCTCTCCGCTACCCGCCGCGAACACCGGCTTGATTGATGTCCGAGCTCGCACTCATCCAGAGCGACTCGTGTAAGTCAGCCGCGCGCGGGGCGGCCGCGTGACTCATTAATCCCGAGGACGCGTGTCTTTCCCGCGCGGCGGCACATTCGCGTGCTCGCAAAAGACCGACCTCTGCAACAACGCGACCGTCCGAACGGAAAGTTAACCGCGTGTCCCCCCCCCCCTGCAGATGCCATCGGATCGCGTTAATTCGAATGTTGCTTGAATTAAATTTCGATCTTTCTCGGAGATTTGCGGCGAGCGGCTTGGCTGGAGAGAGAGGGTGGGATAACGTGTATACGTTGTTGTTTGTTTTGTGAGAATTTATTTTTTTGTTATCTCGGTAAATAATTCTGCGGGAAGATAAAAGGTTAAAAAATGGTATTCTTCGGTGAAATTAGGTTGGATACTTTATTGTAACCTGCTTAAATTAAAATTTAGAACCAAATTTTTTTTTTCTCACAGAAAATTGATCAACTTTGAATATTCCTACTAAAATCTCTTCCTGAAAACAATACCACCGTCCCCAAACCAATTGAAATAAAAACCGAGCGCCAAACCTTCCATTCCAATAAGATGTTAAACTACCCTTATCCCCCCCGGCATCGTTACCCTCAAAAGTCACGATCCAAAGTCAGAAGAGCCAAACGAAAGAAGCGGAGCAGCGCGCGGATTGGCAACTTCGTCGAGTCGCGGGCTCTGGAGCACATGCAAAGTTTCGATGGTCCCCCGTTCCGCAACTGGGCCACTCGGCGCGGAATTCTCCGTATACGCGCATCGTCGTACGTGAGGCTCGAGCTCGCGCTCCCACTTCACTTCCTACGTGCAGTTAGAGTCCGAGGAGGGTTACCGAGTGTTTAGCAGCCATTCAAACGTTGCTTAAGGGGGTATGATACCGAAAAAATTTTAAAAATGGAAATTTTTTTTATTACATATTTTGATTGTATATGTTATA
>JAWWML010012669.1:0-26844 GCA_035047165.1 Ormyrus rosae | reverse complement strand
TTATTTTTAATTTTTACACGGTAACTCACCTCAAATTTTATTCAGTATATTCTGTAAGTTCTAATGAGTACTTTTAATTAGTTTTTAACATGGTCTTGGATAAATCAAAAAACTATAGAGCTACCTTAATATCCAAAGAAAAATGATACCCTCGGATTAAGGCTAATATGAGTTTAAAAATGTTTCTTTTAAAGAAGAAGTTCACAATGTACTGCTGAATTAAACGCACAGTGCAGACATTCGTCAAGATCCATTTTTTTTTATTTATTTTTTTTTTTTTTCTAGTTCCCTTTATTTGCATGAAAGGAGATGATATGTGTAGAGTAGGATAATGAAAAGAGGGGTGCATAATAAAAAATTTTATTTGCTTATTAATAAAAATGTGCGGGGGATCTCCCGCATCTGACGTAAATGCACTTTTATCTGACACTAATATTTTTTCAGGATTTATGACGAATATCTTCCTTTGCAATTAATAAACGAAATATACTCGTACTGATATCTCTTTAAAAAATTCATTTCACTTGTGACAGAACAAAATGTTACGAGGCCGTATATATAGAAAAAGTTGTGCATTCGTTTTATAAATAAATCTCAATATTTAAATTTATCCTTACAAATTCACTCTTGAACAATGCAAGTTATTTGAATTTGTGCGAACTCTCGATGTACTTTAATTTACGAGTACTCTCGTCCCTTGACACAGAAAAATCACAAAAGAAGCCGACGAATTAAATATTTTTCAATTTCATTGAAATTGAATAATAGATTCTTTTCATCCTCCTTTATAAGAATGCACGTCACAAGGATTCCTTGTGCACCGTTCTTGATTTAGTCGCATCGAGATTTCGGTATGCCTTTGAACCTCGCGACTTTGTGGTGTCGCAATAGTTAAACTTTTATCGATAGCTACGACTTGTCAAGTCTCGAATCTTTGAAATTTTTCATTTTTAAGATTTACTGCAGTAAATCCTGCTTTAACGGCGATATGCTTACCTGCAAAAGCGAGTTGTTTAATAAAGAAGTTCATTCTCGACTTTCTTCTTTTTCCAAACATCAATCCCGCTAATACGGACGTGTTGCCAACGACGATCACAGAAAATAGTAACCACATGACTGCAAACTGCTCAGCCTGCAAAAATAAGAATCAAACGTTTCAAAATAAATGCACCAGCGAAACGATAAAATTGCTTATGAAAAAGATATTTAAAATGCCCGAAAATAATTGATACAGCAGTATTAATTATTGTTCAATAGTTTACTTTAGATTTTTGTTCTTTACATGGATTTATGAGAAAATCGGAAAATATGAACAGAGACTCGCAAAAACTTTGAAAAATATGTATTGAAACAAAGGCTTGATCGTGAAAAATATGGCAATCCTTTTTGAGAATTTTTCAAAGTTATATGCCAGTTCTTTCTTTCGAAAAACAAAAGAAAGTATTTTCATACTACGCTAGACCGAACATCTGTAGTTGCAAATCAAAAAGTTCAAAAACGGTTGTTCAGAAATTGCAGAGTACACAGATGCATAAAATACAAAGTCCTAAAAGAATACACACAGCAGCCATTCGAATATTAATCCCCTTCCCACGCTCATCAATATCCAAACAAATTCCATCCTCAGCGAGACACACAATTTCAGCTGCGCAGATATATATTAAAACAAAGTGGGACCTCGCGAAGAATATCTGCATAGAAATGACGGGAACGTTCGATGGCTAAATATAGAAAGCCGAGCGACGGTATTATAGGCAGAGAGTTTCGAAGAGATTTCGCTCGGCTGACTAGCAGTTGTCGCTCGCTCTATTATATACAACTCGCAGGAGACAGTCAATCAAGAATCGAAGAGAAAGAGGAGAGCGCGGAGTATCGCTCGGACATTAGCGATGCACAATAGCGTCGACCCCTCTGTAAATTTCCGGCCGCCTCATCTCGCGCGATTTTTTCTGCGATATGATTAATCGAGCGACGCGGAGATCACACCAGAGGCATGTGAGACGAGTGTGAGTTATTAATGACCGTGCAATTCGATTTTTAGATTCCGAATAATGGAAGTGTTTTATTTATAAAACTTAGCCGCTTGTTATTTAGATAAATTTACGCAACAACGTCTCGTGAATAACGTAATTCCGTCGTTTCACTTATACGTATAAAATATACACTTTTACGTGCTTTCACAAAGACACTTCATTTCCCGAGCGACAACATAGAGCGAAGCATCCGTTTTAGAAAAAAAAAATCCCGTAAAAATCCCAGCCTATCGAACCCCCGGCGAACGCAAACACGATCCCCGCGTCCTTTGCCTCTAAATAACAGCCTGCCTCCGCGGTAAGTAAGAAATCAGCGGGCCGCTCTTTGTGCTCTCGGCGTCGCGGTAATTGCACGGCAGCGCGGCCTCTCTAAATCATCGGCCCCAGAAGTATACGTGCACGCAAGACGCCGTATACGCGTATACAAGGCACTCGATTTATTGCGTCGGCCGATGATGATACAGCCGATCGCGTTACGCGCCGCTGCCCCTTCGACGCGCGCATGCGCCATTGGCTCCACTCCCGCGCGCGGAAAATTGAGTTTCCCCCCTCCTTTTTATAATTCGATATACGCGGCGACCGCGTGACTTCCTTCCTGCTCTTACGCTTTTTCAAAGGGCGACTCTGGGATTGCGAATAGCCGCGTCGGTTTTATTAACTAGGAGTCGAGCTGTTTTCGGAGGAGCGGCGAAATCGCTTTTATAAGATGTCACGGCTGTTTACGGGCAATTTGAATTTTTTTGGACGATTCGAAGGATCGAGTGAAACTCCGATATTTGCCGTTGGTCATTTGATGGGGACGTTGACTTTTTTCTTTCGATACGGACTTTCAACGTTACGCTTCCGCGAGGGATATGTTTTGAGGAAGCGAATGAGGATATTGATCCGCGTTTTTATGGTGTATTTATGGGTCGCAGATGATGAATAGAAAATCGTGCGTGATGAATAAAATCCCTTCCCCTCCTTCCAATCTTCTCTCGAACGGGGTATAGATATTTGCTTCTTCGCGTAATCTAAGATCCGATCTGCACAACTTCCTGGTAATATTAAACGTGGATTTGGCGATGGGAGAGATGGACTAGTTTTTTTGCTCGAACTCGAATAACTCATTTCGAAAGGCGCGTTTAGGGTTCTCGGGTTTGATTCGTTAAATTCTATGCTGGATTGGGAAATATTATGATATGAAAGAAGGAATTCATCTTCTGTACGATATTCAATTTTATTAAATGAAAGACCTAACTAAAATATTTAGCGAATTATAATTTGTATTGCGTTTATCTCACGCATAATTTAGTCATCGAGCTTTCCATTATTCATTATTCATTTTGTATTAAATATTTGTTACCTGAAATAATTAACATAATTTCAATCATTTTCCGACAATGATCCACTCGTTTTTCGATAAAATATTCAATTATTCCAATTAAAATCAAGTGTATTCGGATTTATGAGCTTAGATTTATTTCTGGCTAAATGAAATTGATCTCATTAATAGTCCGAACTGCTTTTACGGAACAAAGTTTGTCAATTTATGTCATGTCAATCAATATCACGTAGACATGCAGTTATGTTTAATTAGAAATGACGTGAAAACCGCGAGTACATTATTCAAGTTGATAATTTTTATTGCAATAAAACTCGAGTTTGAATATTTAAAAATTTTTAATTTTACTTGAATCTTGAAAAGTAAATAAAAATAAAAAATAAAATTTTTCAATATTCGCAGATTTCATATTATCTTTGACAGGTGGAGCACAAGATTGACATAGATTGTAAAATACAATTTCCTCTGTATGCATAAATTTCGATGTGCTATTTTATAATTTCCTTCAGATACATCTTTTATTTATTTATTATTTACCTTCTAAAGACATAATATGTTCATTTATGATTAGCGATTGGCAAATAACGGAAATGTCAATGTCAAAAATCACAAAATTTTTTAATTACGGAATTAATTAAAAGTTTTAATGTAAAAATCAAACTTTTCCAGCCGATACATTGGTTGGATATTTGTTTACTTCATAAAGTTTAATCAGAAACTGACATATTTTTTTGTCTTTATAATAAACTTTCAAACTTATAATTAACAAATACTCCCTTGATCCTCGCAGTTACGATACAAGCAGTTACTTAAGCAGAACGGATAATCTTGGCAAGTACTTCACTAAAACAGTCATCATCCTCCTTTAGAGAGTAAATGGGCATTCAATTACAGCTTAAGGCAGCAGATTGCTTTTGACAGTGTCGATTAAAGTAGTATCTTAAATCTAAAAAAAACTGGACAATTTGCATATTTAACTCTACTTTTCAAATATGAATTCAAATCTTCTTCCTCGCTTAAATCCACCCTTTCGCCATTTATACATCTTCGCCACTCCGCCTCGGCGTTTCCAGCCTTCCACGACAGTATCGAAAACAAGAAACGATGCCTCACCTCCCGGCGCGCCTCCGCAAAAGGTCCCCGGCGAAACAAAGCGAGCAATATCAATTACAGACGCCTGCCGCGGAGTAAAGGGGCAAAAATAAACGGGCGGCAAAGCGAATCGGGGGAGAGAGCTTATAAATACCTACCTCTCGCTTTCCCGGCTCTGGAGAAAGAGAGGGAGAGTCGAGAGCGGCCACTTCCGATCTCGGCGTAATTGCGCGAACGCCGAGAGGGAGTCGCGCACACGTGGCGTCGCCGGCCCATAAATTCCTGCGTGAAATTAGGCGCAGGTCGCTGCACCGCCTGCCGACGGGAGTGAACAAATGCGTAAAATACGGCGGCCCCCTTAACGCGCTAATGAATAATGCAAAACGACGCGCGCGGATTTTGAGGTTTTGCGCGAGCGCCGGAAGGAGAGGACTGTCGTAGGGGGTAAGGAGGATGCGCTTCTGCCAAAGCTGCTCGGGGGAGGGATTAGTTATGGCAATTGGCGGGCTGGGTTTTCGGTGTCAGGTTTTTTTTCGCAATTAGTCGAGTTTTGGGAATTTTAGCAGACGGGCTCGTAAAAGGAAAGATGGCATATTTTGTGCAAATAAGCATAGCTGCTTTATTGAAAATAAAAATTCGTTTTTTCTTCATTTTTATTAATTATTTTTTATTTTCAAACTTGACGGGTGAGATCGAAACGTTAAACCTCATTGTTATTTAAAATATAAAATATACGCGTGTAAAATCAATAGAGCAGTGTACAAGAAAGGCGTCGGAAAGGTGAGCAAAACTATTAAAAGGGCGTTCAACTTCGGGGACGGCAGGTTTCAAGTAGTAAACAACCAAGATTTAGTTTAGCCTGCTCGAGCGCCTTGCAATAATTGAGATAAATGAAAACAATACGGAAGTCGCAATAAAGGGCCATTCCTCGTTTGGCGCGGAATTGAATTTAATTTTAGATCCCGTAGGTAAAATTTACACAGACAGGACGAAAATAGCATTGGTAAACAGAATCGAAATCGTTCATGCTCGTAAAAGGATTTGTTGCTGAGAATAATTTATAAGAATTAAACGACGTAAAAGGAATCACGTATATCAATTCGACTTCATCGACTGCTGCGATATTATCCAGCGGTCAGTTTTGATTTAAAGCAGCGGATTATACTGCAATAAAATAAGTCAAATAATAACAGGTTTTCATTACATCATGAATTTTAATGAGATCCAGCAATGAATTCAATTGGCAACAGGTACGATAATTTTAAGCTGAAAATGCAGGAAAAAAAGCGTTACTCAACGTCCCACCGAATCGTCAGAGGTCGCAAGGCAAACGGAGTCGCGGACTACTTGAGTGCTTGAGTGCGCGAAATTTGTGGCGTGCGGCTGCAGGGAATACTCGTTTATCGTCAAGTGAGCAGCTCCCTCGGCGCGCCGCGCGACAAACAATCGAAATACATTCAGCGCGAAAATGAATCGAGCTCCCGACAAGCAACTTCCAGGCGGTCGCGGGTACGTTTTATACGGCTTATTTACGAGCGACGGATATCTGTCTTTCGATCGGTGCTGAAATTTAATTAATCGCCATTTGCATTCTGGAAATTGTTCGCGAACGGCTGAAAGAGAGAAGGCGGTTTCGCTGAAATGTTTGTTTTTAATTATTTAAAAGCCGCTTAAGTTTTTAATTATCGAAGGAAGGTATTGAAATTCTTTTTAACGGCAGAAATTTTTCACGCGGTAAATAGTAATCTTTGTCAGTTTAATTTAAAATGGATACTTCGTAAAATATTGATCGGATCTAAGTTCTTCACGCAGCAAGTAAAGTTTTTAATCCCGCAGCTTTGAAAGTTGGCCTTTTGGATTATTTATGCTGTGCGACTATTGCTACCAAGTCACGTTTCTCAGCTGGTATATTTCCCACACAAAATGCCTTATCACGGATGAATTACTCGTTTTCTTTTTTTTTATAATACTGCAATTAATACAAACGCTTCGCAGTGCGAACACGTAATTTGTTAATTTTTTTTAATTAAAATGTTTTACTCGTCTTACTAATTGGTGCGCCGGTCGATCTGCCGACGAGTGGCTCTCGGTAATTTAGAGGTTTCAACCTTCGAAATTCAACGGGAATGGATAAAGGCACCGTGCTGCTTCTAATTACCGCTCACGTCTGAACTGTGAACACGGTTGCGTATAAGCGCAACATGTGCAACGCAGTTTCAGCGAACATCCAATTGTATAAACCCACTTGGCTGGATATTTAAATGCAAATCTTGAGCGAATTGGAAATTTAGAAGACTAAAAGTAAAAAGGCATTTTTTAATCATTATATAATGGATTTTGTTGTATTCAGAAAAGAACAGATTCGGCAAGACTGGTAATATTGACTGTGGAACAGAACAGAGTAGATATTAATTTTAAAGATAAGTTAATATATTGTATTGCATTATTTAAAGCTATTTGTTAACAGATAAGAATTATATTGTGTATAGAAAAAGAAACGTATTGCGAGATAATACGAAAGTCACAGAAATTTCCTTATTGAATTTAATGTAATCGTCGATAAATCAACATCTTCCACGGGTTCTAACTGAGCACTCGATCATTTAATCACTCAACCCCAACTTTTTCTACTCATATGTATGGTTTTTATATTACCTTCAGCGGAATAAAATTGCTGTCAAGCGTATACTAATGAATTCCACTTGATTAAACTCAAATCGCATATTTGTTTCATAAATATTGCTATAATTCATATTTACTGTTCCACTAATCGTAACAGTCGTCAGTAATTGATGATACTTTGTACAAGTATTTTTTAATTTCAAGCCGTTAATACATCAAACGAATAAGCCTCACAAAAATTAGAATATTACACTATCTTGTTAAAAATCTTTTATTTCTTCTTACCCCCAACATTTGATTCATTCAAAGAGATTAAAGCAACTGGTTCGAACATTTCTCAGTCCTTAAAATGGCTCGCGCACAAGTCCACCTAAATTAACTCGGTCAGCTTATCTCCCGCCTCTTCCTCCACATCTCCTTTAAAGCCGCTCTCGTCCTCCTCCGATCCTCAAAGCTCGGACCTCTCCTTCCCTATCCAAGCAAAGAACGAGCGGAAAGCAAGAGGGGAAAGGGAGCGTCATTAAAGGAAAAAATATCCCTATAAATAACGGTTTGAAGTCGTCGCTTACGCAGTGGCCATCCATCTCTGCCTGGCGACTCCTCGCGCACTGATTCATTTCTGCCGCTGCTCCTCCTCGCGCGGCCATTATTGTGTAACTGTGTTCCCGTTCGAAGGACTCCCTCCGCCTCCTCCTCGCGAAAACTTTTAGGCCGCGCGATAACAATCGTCCGTCAATCTATACTTCGACGTCGATCGCCGCGAGAGAGAGAGAGAAGCAGTGCCGGAGGAAGAGCCTCCGCGGGGAAGCGAGGCTTTCGAGGGCTGCGCTTGATCGACGGGGTAATGACACGAGGGAAACGTTGACCTGAGACAAGCTCGAGTACGCTGTGCTGAGCGCGATTTATTTTTCGGCGTCGGGGATGATAGCGGAGCTTGATATGATTAAGTTATCTGGAAACATTCTTTTTATGGTCGTAGACGAATTGGTAATTGATTGGACTAATGTTTCTTTGTAGGCTGGTACGTTATTTTCGTTTAATTGAAAAAGAGTAGCAAAAAGTTTGTTTTTTTGTGAAATCAATGAAGCGAGTGGAAATGTTCGGAAGCTATTTTTAAGAACAGAATCGTCTCAAGCGGTAAAAGTTTAGAAAAGTTACTTATCGAGTATGATGAACTTTTAAAGACTAATTAACGCTGTAGGTTAAGTATCGATTCATTCGATCGAGAAATTTTTTTTAGCACTAAAAGCAATTTGGTAATATAAATATTTGAATTGATTGTTTTCTATTTGTCGAGTAACAATATTATTATTATTATTTCTTAACTATTTAAATTTCAAAGTTTAAATTTACTTTTAAATTGCAATAGTATAACTTCTTCAAATCCAGTTAATCTGCAGCGGATAGTGCAATGATTGTTTTGAGTTAGAGTTGAAACCTGCACTTATTGTTTAACTGTTTAACAGAAGAGAAGCGATTGTATTATTTCACGCTCAGCTGTTAGATGGCGTAGAGCTTAATATCGCGAGCATGATGTGCACGTTATAGTTCGTTATTACGGTTTCCTCTTATCGTAAATTGGTTATACATCACCTACTTCGTAATTTCATTATTTGGAAGCGTATTAATATCTGCTGACCTGATACAATCAAAATACTGCGGACGATTAGCAGGAAATAGGATTGGCCAACAGAAGGAGGTCCTTGATAGAAAAGGATACTTTAAAGGAAACTTTTAATTCTCAAATAAGCTTCTTTTAAAAATTTAAAAAAGACGTTGTTTTTGAAATAAAACTTTAGTTTTAATTAAGATCTTGTGCAGACAACGTAACGATCATTTTTCTTTTAATTGTAAAATTGAAATAAACTAAATTAAGACTTATTTCTCCATCCAACGATACTAATAAAAATATTAACAAAACGGCCCATTTCCCCCATTCCGCGAATTTCCCCGCTCGTCCTCGCCGAAAAACAGCTCAATAACCGAGCTCATACCCCGGAGTACCACCACCTGCGCGTCCGCTCCTGCCTCGGCACACCGGCTGACAGGACTCGAGGCGAAAGAGACTCAGAGAGAGAGAGAGAGGGGACAGAGACCTGTCGGTCCGGCGAGCGCTCGGCATTAATGCCCGCAACGGCTCGTGCCTCGTGAATTGGCCCTCGTCCCTTTATCGCCTTAGAAACAAACGCGCGCCCGAACGCGGCCTTAAATGGCAGGCTGCGCGCCGAAGACGACGAGCTCGCCGCTCGTGAATAATCGCCGACAATTTTGATCCCGTTCGCGCTGTCGTTCCTTTTCACTGAAGCTGCAATTTTACGGTCGCTTATACTTTTACCCGACGATCGACGGTGATTGTTAGGAGAGAGAAGGAGAGCCGTCGTTGCGCTTCGGAATTGCTAATTTTGCCGGAGATTCTTTCGATGCTTTGGAAAAGGGTTTCTTTACGCTGCGGAATATTGTGCTTTTTAGAAATAGGAGGATGGTGAATTTATTTTTTGTAACTATTGTAGATGTATTAATCTACGCTCGTATTTCTGGAGAATTTTTGTCAAGCTAAAATGTTGTAATTAGGAAAAAAGAAATCTTCATAATAGTAATGATGCTTTCGAGAAAATTAAGGCCACTTCGTACGAGCATTTACTTCTAATTATATGAGGACGTACCTTTCTGTGATAATTTTCTCCGGCGCCGGCTTTAAAATCTGGGTATTATACTTTTAGTGCAGATAAATTGACGTGTAGTTATAAATCGTATTATTTCTAAAAGGGTTTGGGTAAAATTAATTATAAAAATCTACCCTATAACTTCTACTCCATTATACCTTAAGACAGTTTGTCATTTTCCGTTTGAATTTTAAAATTAGTTTTAATTAAACGGTATTTCAGGAATTTTACCTTTAAAATTCATAATCCACGTATAATTAAGTAATTTTCAAGAAATTATTACAATTTAAAGGTTAAATTCTTAGTACAAAGTGTAGATTAAGAAGCGATTCAATTATTCCGCCTTATTCTCTAAAATTTTCTAAATTACGCTCACGGGCGTATAATTCTCCCTATTTTTAATTAACTCTCATAATCAAATTTTCGGCCTTAACGTTCTCCAGTGAACTGCGAAGACTGCTAATTTAATTTCTTACACTGAGCCTCGATCAATAATCGAGCAACTGCATCGCCGAGAACAGCGAAATTCCACGAATTTCCGCGATACACCCTCCAAAACTCCCTGAATTTCCATCCCGGAATCTCATCTTCTCGGAAAAATCCTCGATCTCTCGGCGGGGTAAACGGGTCAAAGTCAGCGACTCCACGTGCTCCCGCAGCTGTTTAGGCTTCCTCCCCCTTGGAAAAATTTTCCCTCTCCCCGTGACCGCGCGATCCATCACGCGGCGAGGAGGAATATTCGAAAAAAACTGCGGCAAAAAGCCTTGGAGGGGAGGATCATCTGGCGCTTAATATCCCGCTTTGAAGGCTGCCTGTTGGCAGAAGGCACAGGCCAGTGTTCCTCTGGCACGGGGGCTTATGCTAAGCAGTTTTTACGGTGGTAAATTGAGCGTTAAAATTGTGTACTCGGGGAAAGGGAATTAATAGCCTTGCATTAATTATACTGTCTGCGTAAGGAATCTAATCAGACTTCTCATTTTGGCCGCTGTTTGTTCTAAATCAACTCGAAAAATCCGGCGAGACTTAAATGGGATCGTTTGGCTGAAGAAAAATAAACATGATTTTTCTTAAGCATTGCGAAATTAGTTAGAATTCTTAATAGAATATTTACAGAAATAAGAGCTTTTTGTTTAATCCAGAGATTACTTGAGGCTCGATATTCAAATTATTTGAAATCATTGAGAGAGGAGCCTGCAATCTTTGTCACTCGATATTTCCCTCGAATAATCAAAGGTACGTTCGTACGCGGCGACAAATGTGCGAGCGGTGCACAATAGGGATATTTTGTTCCTTTCGTTAAGGAATGCGATGATGTGCACCTGTTTTTGACGTGGCAGGAATGTTGACGATATAGCTGGTTATATAGCTCCGCAGCTCCGTTGCTAAAATTTATAATGCCGTTGGCGTAATGCAGACGGGCGTTTCAGGATATTTGCTAAAGCACGATGGGATGATTGCTATTTACGGAATAGCGTAAAATAATAAAATGATTATTAATAGAATTTAACAGGGATTAATTCTGAAAACTAAAAAGGATATAATAATGAAGAGGTATGATATATTTCTAAAGAAATTATTGTACGTTGTAAAACACAAAGAAAATCAAAATAAAATAGAATATTCCTTCTATCTTTTGCAGTCCTTACGTTTCTTGTGGGTTTTTTTGTCTACTTTTTTCTGAACGAATCTTGATTTGATAAAGAGTGTCGAAAAAAGGCCGCAGACATTAAGCCAAACAGACATCTGTAACGATGCTTGAAAACAGCAAACATCGCGTGGCTCATCCTCATTTGGCTCGGTCACGCCTGGAAACGCTCCATTACATACAACAAACCTGATTGCGCATAAGCAATCCGATGATTATTATCTAAACACGAGTTATTACCTTCAATAAAATACGTTTTTCAACGGGAACAATTTTTCCTGATCATTTCTCTTAAAAGATTTTTAAAAAGTAGGACTTGTTGTAACTCGAAAAGTAAGATAAGTCGATGTATGTTTCACAATAGTACTTTATTGTTTTAGTTTTTAAAGCAAAAAATTCAATTTGAAATTTGTTTTTAAATATAAGTGCGATATAAATACAGAAATTTCAAAAAACTTTTTTTTAAATGTAATGTAACTTTACATTGTTGAAGCACGCTTGAGTAAAAACGAATGTAAAAAGTAGGTAAAATAAGGGATTTTAATTTTCATTTCAGGAAAGTAGGTCAACCATAGCAAAGTGCAAATTGGTATGCAAATAATTTGAATGTAAGAACAAAAAAATTCATTTTTAATGAAATTTCAAAATAAAGACTTATTTTATGGGAACATTTTAATTTGCTCATTAAAAGGAAACGTTCATAAACTTTCAGATTTCATGTATAAATATTGATATTACCGAAAAAAATCAAAAATCCGGACCGAACAAAAAAAACTCAAATATGTATCTTTTCACCATAGTTAGTTATCGTAATCCTATAAAAAGACTTCTATTCGATAGCAAATATTAAACACCCAAATTTTTCATTTCCTCTATATAAACCCCGCTTACGTTTTTGTTTTTTTGATTGAATAGTTTTTGCTCCAAAAGCTGCACGAATATCGGAAAGGATTTTCAAATCGTATTCCAGAATATCGCGTACGCATTTATATTGATCTGACAGTGTCAAAGGAGAACTTCCCTACGACAGTTTTTGGTCGAAGTGCAAGCGGAATGATTGTCCCAATTTGGTTTTTGCCCCTCATACAGTTCGATCTAATTTCATTTTTGTTCTCGATTATTCTGCAATTATTTTTGCGCTCTCTTAAACAAAATATACTTCGTAATATAGGCAAAGGTGATATAATTGCATAATTAAAGCAGCATGTCGCTTTATTAAAAATGAATTTATTAAAAACGTTTCGGCTACTACAATGTATTTAATAAATTTTAAATGAAGTAATCAGATTGATGCAAAAAAGTCAATTTAAATTTTAAAAAGATAATCGAAAGTTCATTTTCAAAGTTTGCATTGGAAGTTTAATGTGAAAAGTTGAATTTGACTAGTGTCCCTAGATACGTTTCTTGTATCGTTTCTTGTATCAACTTTTAGTAAATTTAAAAGTAGTAAGTTTTTCAGTGAATATTTCATTTTATTTGAATTTTACGAATGAATGACGTAGGTATAGAGTAGCAACTTGTACATTTTTTTACAACAGTTTAAAAATAATTTAGAAGAGTATTGTGCACTCCTAATATTATACCTAAAACATACCTTCATATAAAATTAGTTATAGATTCGAAATTTCCCGAACTCAAGCTTTAATTCACGAATGTTGCTCCCAGACCGCACAAAGCAAGCCAAAACTAAATTATTACCCCCTCTGAGACTGGCCTCTTAGCTCATTATTCCGGCCGATTTCGTATTAATGTATTTCGCGCCACAACATAATCAAAACGCAAAGAAAACCGACAACGGCAGCCCTCGGCTCAGGGCCCTGTTCAATATGGAACAGCCCATCAGGATTCGCGCGAGGAGGAAGAGCCCCCGAATATTCCCCAGCCATCATATTCATCCGAGGCGATCCCTCAACAAAGACTCTCGCACATTTTCAGCATTATTTACGAGCCCGAGGCGGGTGCAGTGAGGAGCCGAAAGAAATGTGCACGAGCGCGCGAGCTAATGGCTTCACTTCCGCTAAACGAGCTTAGTCGATGTAGTTATGTTAATGCCGAAAGCTCTCCGCTCTTTGTCGGACGATGCGAATAGTGTCGATACAATGGCGAGCTCTTCCAAAAAAGCCGGCTCGTCGAACGTCCTTGTTGAGTGCATGTTGATTTTTTAAGCTATTTTTTTTATGCTCGAAAGCTCGTTTTAACCGAAAGGTGAGCTTAAACGAGCTTTTCAGTTAAATTTACCATTGAACCAGATTTCTCTTTTACGTTCTTATTATTTTGCGGTAATTCTGCGATAGGTTTAACGTGCGCTTGATTCTACGAAATGAAAGTTTGCATATTCTGCTGCACGTTGTACTGTGCAGACTAATCTCGTGTTTGGCGTGTTAAGAACGCATAAATAGATCTTTGCCAACATCGACTACGAAAACAGCATTTGCATCGTAATAATAATGCTTGACGGATGGGTTTATGCAACTTTTCAAACAATTATTCTGTATTCTTTACGGCTTCGATTGTTTGCCTAAGAATCTATACTCTTCAGCAGCATCGATTAGTTATTCTTGTAAACGGTAACTTACATATAAAACCTGATCTCCGCAAACAATCCGAAACGTTTCTCAAAAAAGAAAACCAAAACATAAAAAGTCCCGACAGCTCGCCGTTTCCCAATCCCCTCATCCAATAAAAATCAAATTCGTCCCCAATAAGAAAAGCATCAATAAATCCGCGACAGCTTCCGCCTCGCAAAAATCGGCGTCCTCCCCGACGCGCGTCAAACGCCGCATGCGAAGCTCGCGCAGGCCAGGGCAATAAATCTCGCTTCGTAAATACGGCCGGCTCATCCTCGCGCTCTCGGGCCTCCTCTTCGGCTCTCGGCGCACGTCCGCCGGCCGTGCCTGCCGTTTAATCGTCATTTGTCCGGGGGCGCCCGAAAAAATCCCCGAGTCCGGAGGTCTTTATTCCGGCGCGCGATCACGTCTCCGCCGTCGAAATTTCCCACCGCTGCGCGGCGGCGCGGAGAGCTTTGGTACGCCGCGGAGAGGTTTGTTATTCGATTCGGTGTTTGTATGGGCGCGCGCTTCTGCTTTTTGGCGAGAGGTGCACTCTCGGGCGGTTTTGCGCGCGGACTTGTTGCGGAGGAATTCTTATCGGGGCCCCGATGATCGTTGCGATCATTTCTATTAAAGGATTTCACTTGTTTTATGTTATTTAAAGAATAAAATTACGTTTATTTTAGAGTTGATAAGAATAATTTTCGGATTAAATCAGTACTTTATTAGAGTGTGGGAATTTTTTATACACTGCGTTATTATTTAGTGCTTATTGGATCGTTACATACAGCTGAAATAAATACATATATTAATTATTGTTTCTTTTAAATTCCTATAATGGCCCAAGTTTGTTATGGTATTTTTAAAGATGCCATTAATCAGTCGAACTGATTACCGTATCGCGAATTAAAAAGATTATAAATTCATATATTTAAATTGAAGACACTTCAATCTCTATTTACTTTGGCCAAAACTCTTCCATTTTCCGCGATTAAACCTGTATTTCACCCAATATCCCCCCAGCACTAAAAACTGCGAAAAAGTCATGGCTCATAAAAAGCCAAACGATAAAAAGAGCTCAACCCGTTCGTAAAAACTCCCCGAAACCAGTTCCCCGAAAGCGAACAGAGTTCCGGCGAAATTATTGATTTTAATTGGGCCGAGCTTTAATACCAGGCGCCGTAAACTGCCGATTTCTCGAAGAGCGCACTTCTGCCGAGCATCGTCGCCTGGTATTATTTGCATGGCTGCGCGCTCGGCGACAAATCGATTCGGGCCTCTTTTTCAATCTCTCCGGATGGCGGTTAGCCTTGTCCCTCGCAGGATTGCACGTTGATGGAGTTATGCCCTTTCGATGGCCATTTATCGTCCTACACGAGAACGCATGAAATCTTATAGTGGCCGAGCGAAGTGGGTCGCAGTCGCAGTGGGGCGCGGAGCTTGGAAACGTTTTAGGGAGTCTGCTCGAAGCAGTCGAGTAAATTATTCTATTTTATTAGTTTATTTTACTTTATTCCGGCTTTAATTTTGCGCAAAAAAAGGAATGAAACTAGATTTTTATTGATATAGAAAAATATTATACCGGGCTTCGGTTGATTGATAAAGTATGTTCTTGATTAATATTTATGATTGATGAAAAAGTGCTCTGATAAAAAGTTTGATTTGTATAAAGAGCGCTGTTAAATTAAAAACTTGACGATACGAAAATAAACCAAGCGATTCCATCGCAAACGCACTTGGAGTTTTCGGAATGAAAAGCGCAGTAACCACACTCGATATCTGCAGTTTCAGTGATACCCGAGTTTATGTCAGAGATGCAAATGTAAATCGACCTTTTCGCCATTAATAACGAGTGCATTCAAGCCCGAGCGAGATTGCAATTACGCATCCGCTTCGATGTATATCGAATTCCGGAGTTCTCAGTAAGTATACAATAAATTTAATTATAATAAAGTTACTTTCTGGCGAGTTTCATATGCTTTATTCGAATGAAAATTCAAAATAATTATAAATTAAGTTGTAGAAGATTAAGAGTCATAAAGGTTGGAATTATAATTAAATTTTAATCTGTAATTTGCAGTGACTTTGAGGCTGCTTTAATTTTGATTTAATGCATTTTAGAATTATTAAATTCGTTAGGGTTCAGCCCACAATTTAAATTAATAAAAATTTAACAAGAACTAGCTTTAAAATGGCACTACTTTTAATTCAGGGCCGCACCTTCATCTGGTTGCATTATGGAATTAACCGATCAACAATCCTTCACCCAATATCCACTCAAAATCATTCGCAATAATTCGTGCCTTCTTTGCAAACGCCTTTAACTCTTCGACAAATCCTATACCATCAACTTTACGATTAACACCTCAAGGCAGCGGAGAAAAAAGGCCGCGCGAGAGGAGAAAAACTGCGCGAAACAACCTTAGCAGTAACGACGGAGTGCCTACTATATTATGATAGACACTGCCAAGCTCTCAGCTGCAAGTAGAAAAAACCGCGCGAAAGAGGCTGGCGGGAGCTCGAAATTGGCTCTTCCCCGGCTCGTCGAGCGGTGGAAAATTCGCGGGGAAAGCCAATTTTCCAGAGGAGACTCGGCGCGCGTGCGCGAACACGCGAAAAGGGAATCGCAGCCCAACCGATACGAGCCCGACACGGGCCGGCGATCAAATCGGCCCCCCGTTTACGACGCCAGTCGCATTAAATCGCCTTTGCCGTTTATCCTCCATCTCCGCGTTCCCTTATCGGCGAGCGCGGCGCTGCTGCAGGTGGAGAATCGCAGTCGAAATGCAGGCAGCGCGAGATGAGGGAAGCTCTGATTCAACGGTCCCGCGATATTCTGGATGGGAAGTAAGATAGGAAGAAAAATCGGAATGCTTTTAGGAGGAGTTGGGTCAGTTTGTTCCCGCGATAGTAGGTGGGAGTCGAACGAAAATTTGAAAACTGCCTGGATAAGTTGGGATATTTGAATTATCAAAGTTAAATTAGGTTATACGATGAAAACTGTAGACTTTATTTCACAGTGCAACAGAATTAAACAATAAGTAAGTAATAAAATCATCTGTTCTCAGATAATCCAACGTATTTGCTATGAACAAACGCTGACAACTAAAGGGAAACCGGGGTAAAAGAAAGGCGATGTTAAATTTGCGTTGCGGCAGATGCGCTAAATCCATGTATTCAAATCGGCGCCATTGCAGACTGGAGCTTTAATCGTTTAAACATTCCGTTGCGCCGTTCGTTCTCCTTCTGTCTACTCTCCTTGATACATTTGCGCAGAGATGTAACCGCTTTCGTAAACATAATTTATTACTGCGGAAATATGGACCACTTAATTTTAGCTCGAATTTCGCTCGTATTTTCCCTGCCGAAAATTTTAAAACATTTGGCCTGTTTTTATTATTCTGTATCTATTACCCTTGGAAAAGAATTGCACACATTTTTTGGTGAAAATTACGGTCACTATATAGTAGACTGCGATAAATAACGTCTATTGATTTATAAAGTCACGGAAATTTTTTCAACTGACGTTATCAGGTTTCAAACGATGAATTATCCAGGAGGCAACCACGGAATAACAAACAAATTGACACAAATAACGCTGCTTGCATTAAACTGAAATTCGCATTTGATTGAAAAATAAGATATTCGGCAAATCTTAAATCAAAATGTAACCTTTAATAATTATAAATCAAGTGAATCAACAAGTCGTAAAGAAATTTACAAGAAACACCGCTGTAATTCATACCGGCAGTCACAAAAATCAGGTTAATGCATAATCAGAAATGATTACATTTTATGGAGCAGTAAAAAGCCCTGGAAATTCTTTGAAAAAACGTAAATGTGAATTTAGCATGGCTCGAACTCCCCGCCTCAGGCCGGATCATTTGTCACGCTTAGTCTAAATTGTACTTATTTGCACGGCTGCATTCTAATCGTAAAATAATCAGCCTTTATTACTGTAACCGCATTTGTTTCCAGCTACAGGTGTGATCTTTATCAGGTAACGATCGCGTTCTGCTGTCCGCTTTCGCGTGCAGTGAGGGCTGTTCTGAAATCTTTCTTACGGGATCTAGGCTTCGATTATTTTTTTTTCTTTTTTTTTTAAATTTAAAGGAGAAATGGCACGGGAAAAATTTTATTACGCTTTAAAGTAATCGGAAATTTATGTTTAAAGGTAGCAGCCATAATTTTTCCTTTTGTCGAAGAAAAGTATTAAAGTTCTTCAATGGCAGAAGTCATATCTCAGCATCTTTATCTCTGCGCCATTTTCTTATGCTCTGCGAACGGAAATCATTGCGATTAAAAGCCTTAGAAACAGACCCTGGCTTTCCACACGAATTTCTTAACTTTATTCTTCCGTATTATGAAACCTTCAAAAAGATCCTTTGTTCCACTTTTTATAAATTACTACTTTTACTACCTCTCACCTTATTTAGATTAATTTGCCAAAGAAATGTTTTTATCTCATTTTTCTATTTAACATGTTGCTGTTTTAAATATTTTATCTCGTAGAATCTCAAAACCAATAACCAACCGGTTAGTTTGGTCACATAGCTGACCACAATTAGTCAAACTCAAACAGTCAAACATAGAACACTAGTAAATTAACGTCTTCAAATTTAAATTCTCGAGCTGCTGATTGCAATGGATGTTTACAATACCAATTGATTAACATTTTATTGACGTAAGCAGTCCGCTTGAACAAAGCCGATGCGTATAAAATTTTTCTAAATAACAAACTAAAATTCCAACGCGTCGACCTAACAAGCTAAGGGATTAGTTCCCCAACAGGTCAGCTTTTTCTCATTCCGCGGCGTTAACGGCGGAGCACAGAAGCGTGACGTTATATATTCCGTTGCGCAGCGCTCGCTGATCGAAATTTATCGAGGCACTGAATTCTCCGCTCCGCACGACTGGGGGCTCCTTTTCTCTCATTGCGGAATACGCGGCGAGCGCTGTACGTAAGAAAAGGGATCGTTAGAGCCTTCGCGATAAATCGTAGCGGACTCTTGGGAAATGCGCGCCGCGGAAACAATCGGATGCGCGAGCGCATCGCGACTACTGAAAGGGAGATTAGCACTCTGACGGAGGGGCGACAGGCTGGCTGACTGATTGGATTTTTTTTAAAACTGGAACTTTTACTATTAACTGAAGGGGACAAATGATTTTTCCGTCGTTTTTTTGCGAGCCGAGATCGTACTTTCTTTATTTCTTTCCGCTTTGACTTGTGCGTTCTTTTTTATTTTATAAGGATCCGATCAGACCTTTGACGGTGGATAGTTTTTGCTAACAAGAATTGTTAGGAACTCTTTGGAGTTGTTGAAAAAATTGAAATTCTTTGTTGGGATTAAATTTTAAAAGAATATTTATTTACGTAGGAAACCTTTGAAGTTTGATAAAAGAATTATTTCAAAATACAGAACATTTTTATGAAATACGTTATCGACCGGCTTTTGATAAACATTCAAAGGCACCTTAGAAAGTATACAGTTTAGAATTTTATTCAAAAACTCGGATTTTAAATGAAAACGAATATTATTTTATATTATCAGTGTTACGTTTTGCAGTAATACTTTTTTTTAATACCCAGTAAAAAGAATAAACTAGAATATAGCAAGTAGTAAGTACAATTTTCAGATAAAGAGATTTTGAGTGTTTTATCAAAATTAAATTGAGTATGCAATAGAGCGCCCAAATCTTCAAATCAAAGAAGAATTTGCCTTGCATGACTTTTCTAGGAAAAACTTTAATTAAAGCAATTGAAACTTTGACTTTGTTTTTTGCATTTGTATAAGTGTATAGCTTTGAAGCTTAATTTTCTCTCTAAATGATATTCACAGTTCTCATCGTTTAATCAAATAAATTTTTATCTTTTTGAATAAAAGAAAAAACAAATTACTTTAACATTTTAAAATTTAAATAGAAATGTGATATAGGTGTATCTTTAAAATAATACAATTGTTACCAAAATATAAATTTGAAATTTTATGTTTCTTTCACAATTAGAACGTCAGTCTATGTTTATGCTTTTTTGTGGATTCTTGTTTTATGAATGTCAGCGAGCTGCCATTTCATACCAATGGATCGTATAACCTTTATTCACTTTAAAGTGGAAACTATAAACCTTAGAATGATTTATAACCCAACTCCGAACGATCTTACCACTAAAACGAAGAATTACTGAATTATTTGAAAATTAGGACAATATTTTGAGGTCAAGAATAGAATATTAACAATTGTATTCAACATTTTGAACTGATTTTAAGTACCATTGCACTCAATGAATTAAAAATCTACATGTAATTCTTTTTAAACAAAAGATTCATTAAAGAATTCGATAGAAACAGTAAAGCTCAGTAAATCTTTTTTTCTTCGTACCCTTAAAACATTTAACGCTTCGAAAAATAAAAAACAATTAGTCACTGATCTAACTAAACCAACGCTTTTATATTAACGCTCTTTTCAGGAGACAAATCGAGTGGACAAAAAATTCTCTAGCTTTCATTGGAAGGTTCTTTAAAAAGAACGACGTATAGGTTTAATCGAAGCCAGTCGCGGTGCATTAGTTCGTTCATATATTTCGAGGTGACAGGAATAGCAGTTCTTCTAAGGTCTGCTCCATCCCTTTGAACCCGGGTTTGGCGTTAATTAATATCTCTTTGACGTAATTGACAATTTTTTTGTGCACGAGGAATTGTGAAGTTTTATTATAAGCTCCTACAGACTTTTTTTTAAAGAATATATAATAAAAAATGTGGATTTATTGAATGCGTTCAAATCATGATTTGAATTTATATTTATTCGAAACTATTCATTTATTTCATAAATTCTACCGGAAGCACTGTCAATATTCAAACAGTATTTTTTGATACTAAAACTTTTCAATACATTCAAAATTACTCAATATCGTCAAGAATGATTGAGTAGAAATTGAATTTCCTATACAGAATGGCGATTTTTATCAGTACCTGCTGCATACTTTTTTGAGAAGCGATAATATTGGAAAACAATATGTATATACATATATAGACTACTTCAATTCCAATTTGAAAAGTTAAGTCTCTCGCACGGATCCACTCCAATTCAGTATACGTAACAGACAGCCATCCTTGTAAAAATTTCAATTTGGAAGCAAACTTTATCATCCCTAATCTAAACGACTATAAAAAGTAAAAAAAAATCGCGCAGATCAATCCGGCACTCGCTCCTTCGATAAAGCTTATCGCCGTAGCTTTTCTTTCGAGGCTCGAAAGTGTCCGTTAATAATCCGGCTCCGAAGCCGTTTTCACGTTATCACGTTATCCATCTCTCGAACGCCCAGAAAACAGCAATATCCGCTCTCGGGGCTGCAGCGACGCGGCCGATTGAATAAATGAGAGGCGAGAAAGAGTGGTCGAAAAACGCGGGGCTGCACGGCGCGAGAGCGCATTCAATACACTTTGCCGCTTCCGGAAGTCGTATAAATCCCGGGCTTATTTACGAGGGGATCCGCCCGCGAGCTTTGACTGCGTATCTCTTCGACCAACTTTCGTCTCCTCCGCTCGTCGTCGCGATATTAACCCAGTTTGCACTCTCTCTCTCTCTCTCTCTCTCTCTCTCTCTCTCTCTCTCTCTCTCTCGCTTCTCCACCTCATTTCTCCTGTTTTTCCCCCTATTTCTTTCGATCTTTCTTGCTTCTCTTATTTTTGTGGGACTGTTATGACGTTACGACGTGCCGTCATATCTGGGAATAGGGAATAGTTAATTATATATAGGATATTATATACAAGATTTTAGTTTTCTTCTTAAGTAAGGAAATTGTTTAATTTTATAAAATCACTAATCTTTACTTTAAAAAATTAACTGTTTTTTTCATGTCTATATACTTTTTCTCGAACAGCAACTTTTCCTTCCGCCTCTTTTGGTTATAATATAAATTTTAAGTGAAGCGTATAATAGCTACGGTGGTATGAAAAGTCGTGTAACGATAGAGCTACAAAAATGCTGCATAACCTGTTTTCCCGCAAAAACATTGAATTAATTAGGCGTCGAGGTAGGAGCTTTTAGCGGTGAGTTTTGTGGTTTTTTTCCATGGATTATTAAAGCACGCTGTAAAGGTGAAGCTGTAAGCTACTAAATACGTGCGAGGCTACACTTAATTGTCAATGAATATTTTAGAACTTATTCTTCGACTAAGTGACTAAGTGACTAAGTGACTTCGATTAAGTAAAGGGAAAGTCTTGGTAAATGTGAAGATGGAAAGATTTTAAGCTCATAAATAATTGTCAATCAAACTTGATTTTGTGAACTTACCACGCTGCAAAAGGTCTATCAAAATTGTGACTCACCTGTAATAAAACAAATCTGATTAATTATACAATACACAAGCATTTAAAATTATTTATTTGAATATTATTTGTTAAAGTGAATCTTAATTTTCGATAATTTAAAAAAAACGAGATAAAATATACATGTAAAAAATAATTAAAAAGAATACATTATGTTCTATCTATTTCATACAGTTTTCAAACCAGAAAATGGCTCGAACAAAAGTATACACTGAATAAGACACAAAGGATGAAATACACCTTTATATGAAGGCAAGTAAACTTCAAAGAAAAATAATAATAAAAAGAATTAAAACCATATAATGCAAGTCCTTTGACGTATTTCATTACAAAAATCAAATCGAAAATGAAAAGAAAAAGTTCATATAATTATTAAATAGGATAAATTATACTAAAAAATATTATCATTAAAAAGAAAAAATTATATGAAGATGTGATTTTTTTCAATACCAAGCATCAAAAAAGTATCACTAGAAATTCCTTCATTCATAAAAATAAAGGAACATACTTCGAAGATCAGATTGCTACTTTCACATAGAGTTACATCGGCATCAATTTTATCCGTCATTTTTCCGAAGAAGGGAATCTGAAATTTATGCTGAAAAATCTGGAAGTATCCGTAAAATCTTCTAATGCAAGTCATATACCTTTTGCAAAACGAATTCAACAACGTAAGCCTTTATTAATAAAATTCAAGAAAAGTATTGATTTATAATATTACTAAGAAATTGTAATTTTTTTGTTCTTATTATGTAAATGATTTTTTACAATGTCATGATTACAGTTTTGATATTGGTAATATTCAGTGTTTATAAAACAAAGTATTAAACAAATAATTTATTGCACAAATTGACAAACGATGATAGAAGGAAATTTAAAATCCATCAAATATTTCTCCTCCGATTTTACCCTTCGATATATTTTTGAAATGCATAGCAAAGAAACATATTTTATGTCAACATTGCAGGCGATGGTTATTTGTGACATCTGTTTATAGAAAGATTTGTAAATTCAAATAAATATTTTAAAAAATTTCAGTTTATAGTACATATAAAAAAAACATTAGAAGCCTAATGCAACTCAGTTTTTAAAAACGTTTGAAAAAGTTAATCAATAAAACAATAGACATAATTTAAAGAAGTCAATGAATAAAGATAGTGAATTACGTCAAATGTGATGAAAACGATATTGCAAATAATAATAATTTTCTCCAATTCATTAGCTTTATCCTATATCAAATTTCCTTTGACAGCGCCAGGAAATTGAAGATCTGCCGTTTTTGCACGATTGGAACCTGCTTGGTATAATAAGACATAGATGGATGATGATTTAAGAAATGTGACCAATAAATTTTTTACGTGAAAGCATGAATAAAATCAATTACGTCTGAATTATTTGGCTAGACCCAAAAACTATTTTTTGCTTGACGGAAAAAATTTTCCGCCCATTTCGTTCGGCTTATCAAATATAAAGCTTTCTCATGTATAGCTCATTAAAATTTTTATAAACATTTTTCCCTTTCAAATTAAGCGAATCAAAAAGACACATAAAAAAAAAAACAATCAAGCGAAAGCGAAATAAAAGCCATTGGAGGAAGGGATTATGCCCTTTACGACGTATTTAAATCCCATCAGCTTTGAACTCTTAATTAGTTGAGTAGCCGAAAAGAAGCCGTCTTTATATTTCCGGATGCAAAGGGAAGCGGGGAAGGCTCGCATTCGCTTAAGTATATTCGCCGGTGTACGCCTCGATAATTGGCCGCCAAGTGCTTACGAGGAACTTTGGCCATGTTTGGCTCTTCCTTCTTTTTTGCGTTCTCTTAATTAGAGCCTTTCTTGGAGGTAGTTCGATTTTTTTTTCAGCGAACGAAGCCCCCTTTAAACAGCTGATAATAAACGCGAGCCGTAATCATCGTTTAATACTCTTTAGGGCGCAACTTAGGAAGAGTAGCTTTTTTTAGATTAATTATGGTGCAAATAAATTTCATAAATATTTGTTATAATACACTTCTTTGCCGTTTTAAATTTATTATAGTATTTATGTTTTAATAAATTTTGCATTGTAATGTAGCTCAAAGTTAAAAAACGCGAGTAATTAAAATTAATTTTAATAAAAAATAAATTAAATGCGAAGAAATAAATATAACAATTGCGTTCTTCACTAAAATTCATGAGCAAATTAAACCACAAAAACAAATGCTCTGGTAAATAAAGAATAATTAAAACATTTATTATGAGTTACAAGTATTATGAGAAATATTTTAATAATTAAATCGTACTGTAATAAATGCACGGAATGCTAAACTAATTCAAATAAGCTTTTAATACGTTCTCAAGTACAAAAATAACTTAAACTAAAAACGAAATTTCAAGAAAACTTTCTTTTGTAACAATCAGTTGGAAGAATGCATTGCAATGGTCCGAATTCGTTTCATCGTACGAAATTTCCCTTTTGTGAAATTGAAACATGCTGAAATTCGAACCATTCACCAATAATCTTTGCCTATATCTTCCTCTCCCTTTCTCTTTCTTTCTACTTATGATCGAATCCCACGCAGAAAGGTACGACGTACTATGATTTTCGACAGTAACACGAGATCTTTCTATCGACGTCCCGTAGGGATAAAGGGACAGAATAAGACATACGTGGGAGGGTTAAGGTATGGAAACTGTTTCCGTATACGAATGTTCGCGTTTCGTTTTGAATATGGAAAATGTCGGTTTTGCATTTCTGTCATCGTTTTAGCGTGTTATTATAAGTTAATACAACATGCTTTCAGGAATTCTGAATTCATTCGAGTATATAATTTGTATGCTTGATAACGCTTACATTACATTTCAAGTTAGCATAACCCGTTGGCTAATTTTGAGCTCCATCAGTTGTCGAGATACTCTGGATGCATCCTGAATTACATTTCCGAATTATCATCCTCGATCGTATGATATATTGTAACGGCACAAATGTCACGAAAAACAGCGACATTTTCCCCAAAAATTGAACCTGACTAAAAAATAATCACTAAAATTCCCCGTTACCATTTTTCAATATCATCGAATAACCGCGTCATTTTTCCGTAGGAATATCGCGCGTTCTCCAGGCAGCGGCAAACAAATTTTCCCCCCGACAAAAACCCGTCTCTGCCCACGCAGCGCGCAAATGGATGAACGCAGCTATTTCTGTATCGACATTTCCGCCGGTAATAGAGAAAGAAAGAGAGAGAGAGTACGCGCGCGAGAACGGCGGGCGCCGCAGCAGAAAAAAATCTCTAATTCACCTGCCGAGGCGAGTAGCGCCGAATATTCGGCCAGGCTCTCCGGAGGCGGATCAATTTCGGAATTCAAATTGCTCGGACACATTCCAGCGCGATTTCGCGCAGCCGTACGTGTGTGGCCTGTCTCCTCGTAAAAGCTTGTGAACTCTTTTCTCCTCGCGAGCGGGTCTCTCGTTTCGCCTCGCGTTTCGCCCCTCGACGATCGAAGCCTGATATCGTTGCGACTGCTCTCCGGGAGAGCGTCGATGGCAGCGTTCGCTTATTTGGTACTACGGTGCAATTTGAAATTTCAAGGGGTTGGTTATTATTGCTTTATATTTAGTTTCATTATGGTGGTCGTTTAAAATGACAACAATGCTATTAAGTTGATGTACAATATTGTTGTGCTGGAATTGTGATTGAAAGATCGATATTATGGGTATGCCATTAGGAATGGCATTGTTATTTTGATTATTATTACTGAGATCATATCAATAAATGCTCATATTTGGGAGATTTATAAATTACAAAATGCACGTGAATATTTTACTGAATTTTTCGAAATCGTTTTATTATTAAAAATATAATAAATTTGTTATACTATAAAACAACACAATATATCTGTAAACCTGATTGCTGTTGAAGAAAAACAGACGAAAGATAATATTTATTCTCACTTAATAAACCGAGTTTTAAAAAGTTCGGAAAACTATCCTGTACGCAAGCAATGAAGCGCCGAAAAGAAGAACGAAGAGAAATATACTTTTGGAAGCTGGAACATCAACGACTTGTCGTGTCATTCACGCATCAGTATGCTCGATTATTCTTTTTACCACTGCGGAGTCCAGTTCTACTTCATTTCACCGTGAAACTGCAATTCCGAGTCTCCTGCCCTCTCCATTTCTCCCTCCCCCTGCCGAAATCTGCTCCGCTAATCCGATCCCAGAGTTGATAAGGCAAACTTTCGTAATAAAGAATTTTGTCCCCTCGGTATTATGATGACTCCAGAAATTTTGCGTGTGCAAGATTCGAGATTTTCGGAAAAAATCTAGAGCTGAGATGAATTCTGGGTGAAGTTTTTTTGCTTTACCTTGTGCTTGTTTGAGATACTAAGAAAAATTGCTTGACTTTGTTCATAATTAACTTTTGTAAACGATAATTTGCTGATGGCTTCATTTTGATTAATGAACTTTGGCAAAATTATGAACAAAATTGGATGTGGTTAAAGTGTAAACTTTTATAATACTAATTAAACTTTATACATATATTAGTACAAGTTATAAATATTCTGATATTTATAATGACTTCGTTAAACATAACCAAAAATCGCAATAAATAT
>JAWWML010012638.1:0-26920 GCA_035047165.1 Ormyrus rosae | reverse complement strand
GTAAGTTCTAATGAGTACTTTTAACTAGTTTTTAACATGGTCTTGGATAAATCAAAAAACTATAGAGCTACCTTAAGTTATTTTTCTGTTTTCTAAATAGATCTTTCTTTAATTGAAGATTTCTATCTTTGATTTTAGAGAGTTTTAACGCCACCATAAAGACTTATTAAAGTACTACTCTAAAGTGAGATTTCTCTTTTAATTAGATAATTCAGAGCGAACGACAGATGAAATCAGCAAGCATTCGAAAAAAAAAAAATCCCAGTCCTGCGACTTCCATCGAAAAACAAATCCCGAATAAATCTCACTTCCAGCAAATTCCAATTTAATAAAAGCGTCTTACCCGAGAGCCTGGGAGAAAATTAAAGTAGCCTTTTTTTCGGGTCGCGCCCGTAAAAAGAGAAAAGGGACGAGCGGCGTTTACGGGTCTAGAAATCGGCCCGATAACACGCGTACACCTAACCCATACAGAAGGCCGTACCATCAGCCGTGCCGCGCCGCTTGATTTTCACTACGACCTTCGGAAGACTCTCCCTCCCTCTCTCTCTCTCTCTCTCTCTCCTTCCTTTCTCATCTCTCGGGGCGGCGCCGCAGCGCCGATAAGGTCGACTTTGGAAAGCTCGGCGAGCTTTTAAATCGGCGATAAGGCTGATGGAAAGTCGCGCGAAATGACGCGCGCTCTCGCTATTTTCGCGGTGGGGATGCTATCGACGAAAATGGGAACGGGCTCTTCACCGCCGAAGGAGGTGAGAAGCTAGGCGTTGATCTCTCCCGCGGCGGAAGCCGCGCCGATATTTATCGGACGGGAGCCGCCGCCGCCGCCGCGCGAATTTGCGCTCCCGAGCGCAGAAATTCCCCGAGTCGCTCGATAAATAGCGGGATTAATATTAGGGAGGCGAGATGCGTTCATAAATCGCCGATGTTACCGACGATGTGTTAGCTACGAGTGCACGACTGTAGTTTCGTGATAAACGGTTATGCCCTTTGCTCAAGTAAGTGGAAACAATGATAGAAGCGTTTTCGAAAAGTATCGATTCCGGATGAGTCGCGGGATTTGGCTGCGGTGAAAATCAACGGCGGAAGTCGGCTTGTCGTAACTGAGGTTTAAGTTCTAGTAAGTAAAGAGCAATATTTTCCGCGGAATATAACTGCTGTGGATATTTTGTAACAAAAGCAGCAAACATTATACAAGAATGAAAATCCGATGCGCATTTCTGATTTCGAACGCACGCGTCTAAAACTTTAAACTGGATTTCGATGCATACGTGACCGCGGGAAAATATTGCTCGTATCGACCTGACTTTAGCCAAACCGCACGGTCGCGTTTAGTATGCCAGTCAAGTTTCCAGCGCGTGTTTCAATTAAGCACTCCTAGTTAAAGAAGAAACCGATAAAAATCCCGCTTTCAAGGTTTACAGGCTAACCGTATCGATTTGGTAAATATCGAATCGCAGGCGACATTTTATTTCATAGTAAGCAATACTAAAGCTTCACGCCCGAAGTTTAATTAATTCTCAAATCCACTTCTAATCCCTCGAACTTTGCGGAAAAACTTACGCAAGAAAAAGCATGACGTTACCCTTGAGCCTTAGCTACGGAGGGCCGAAACACAAACAGCTCGACTCCCATCGTACCTTATTATTCGTTTCAATTATCTCTCCCGGCGGCGAAAAACAGAAGCCAGGAGAGCCAATGAATCCCCGTCGGCTCGAGGGAGCCAAAAAAAAACGTATCCGAACCACGCTCGATTAGCGCTCAAGGACAAGCGTAATCCGGGCGACCGAATTCCCGACCGCGGCGGGTCGTCTCCCGAAATTCCCCGAGTGGCTGCGTTAACATTTAAAGGGGCTTCGAATCGGCTCCGGGCGCAAGTAAGTGGCTGCGCCAGCAGCGATAAGGACCCGCCTCGGCATTGACCGAAACGAGAGGCGCGCTTGATTGGCTCTCCTCGATGGCTCCGAGCTTGCGGATGCAATAGGCTCCCTCCCCCCCCTTCCCCCCCTCGGAGGAAGCGCCCTGCCAGTTTACGAGAACCAGAGGGAGCAGCCGCACTTATGAATGCAGTCGCGGTCGAGGCTTGATTGATTAATCGCTGGCTGCCGGTGTGGCTTTTGGAGAAACAAACGCGCGGCTTCGGATATAGCCGCGGCTGCATAGAAGTTCGTTTTATTCGGGATTAAACGGATTATCGGAAAATGTGTCGAGAGCCTTTTTATGCCGATGGTATACTTTTCATATTCCTCGAATAAATATAAATAATAAAACAGCCCGTCGGGATAAACATTCGACCTTTTTCCCTTTGGACCCAATTCGTAGAAACCCAATTCGTTTCTTTTTCGGGATGAAAAAAAAGAACGGAGAGAGAAAGGACGTATACTTCATTTTACCTGCAGCTACGTGAAAACGCGATCGTACAAGCCCGAACAAAAAGGACTTTTATACTCTTTTATCTGTAGTTCATCCCTTTCGAGCGTTCATCTCCCGAAGCTCCGACTTATCATGAGCGCAAAAACGGAAAACGGGGGCCATATCGAAAAAGAGCGCGCCAAAAAAGTTTCATTCACCCGCTCTCTCCTGCGATTCCCGCTGTATACCTGTACATCCCATTCGACCATTTGCGCAAGCGGAAAAAAAAGAGAAGAAGTCAGCGGCAGACCCCGAAAACAAGTCAAAATTCTTTCTGGAGAAAAAGCCGTATAAAACCCGAATCCCCTTGTTCCCACGCTTACGGAATCCTGATTTCCCGCGGCACACGCTACACCCTTTACTCTCATATCCGCCCGGGAAGAATACGATATACTCACTGTACTCGAGCTCGTCGTTCTCGGGCAGGTAGAGGGTGGAGGTGTTAGTCCCGGGGCTGCTGCTGCTACTTGCCGTCGCCGGGCCCGTCAGATTGGCCGACGGATTGGTCGGCAGGGCCGGCGTGGGCGAGGCCGCGCCCGGCAGGCTGCTGACCGGCTGCCCGGCGGCGGCCCTCGTCGATGCCTCCAGCAGTCGACGAAGCATCGTCGTCGGCGTCATCCACTGCGTTCTGCCGGACGAGCCTTCCTCCTCGGCTTTGTTTCGCCTGCGTCGTTCTGCCGACAGGAGAAGGGGAGATTATGGAGGGGAGGCATAAACTGCATTTTTCAAGAGCGGACAATTTTTCGGGAAATAAATTAATAAAAGTAATGACGATACTCGGCAATTTTAAACATTGACAATTAGACGCAAAACTAGCATTTTATTAACCCTTTAAGGCCCAGCGGTTTTTCGATCGAATAACTTTGTCAAAAATCAATATATTTTTGATTTCTAAACGCCGACGATCCACAAATTTATGCTACTTTGTAAAAAAAATGTATAGTGCAATAAATTAATAACAATTTTGTAATTCTAACAATATAAATAAATGAATGCCCGTGGTAAGAATTGCAAAAAAATTGCAAAATATCAAATTACGTGGAGCTAGGCTCATCAAAATGATCACTAGGAGGTTTTCGGGGTCGCTGATTACGAATCCGATTTTCAAAATTTTTAAAATATAAAACAAAATGTGACGAAAATTGCGTTACTTTAAAAAAACCAGGCCTTAAAGGGTTAAATTAATTAAACCTAAAGAGCCTTACTCTTGCAGATCAATAAAACCGACTGTATCATTCTTGAAATAAAATTGACATAAACAATCATTCGCGCTAAATGACATGTCTCTCGGCACTAAACCGAATTGCCAGTAAAATGAATTTAATTACGCAATCTCCCTTTGCTCGCAAGAGAGAAAGCTACGTTCGCCGGGAGGTTCGCATTAAGCCGCGGAAACTCACCCTAAGTCTGCCGCCAGTATCTCCTCTATACCCCGAAGGATTCCTCGATCCAGGCAGATAGAAGCGTCGACTCGGTCAGCTGCTCGCGACAGCGTCTATCATCATCAGCGGCACGCACTCGGCGCCCCCGGCATCATCAGTCCTTCTCTCGCGATCCCATATCTCACGGGTTGTACGCTGCTTCCACTTACACTCTGAATCCAACCAAAAATCCCGGCGCGCGAAACGATCCTCGGGCACTCACGGCACTCTCAGGCTTGTGATATTCAATCCGGGCGTTATCAATCCTATCCGGGAATCTCATTCACGCGGCGCGTCTCCATTAGTCTCTTTCCTCGCGGCTGTTTATTCTGGCTCGTGTCTGGCTGGGGTTTTTTGTGCTCGGGCGACGTCCTCTCCCCGGGGCTACTGCGAGGCTGCGCGCTGGTAGGGCCGCGTCCAAAGACGCTGTGCCGAGGCTCTCTCCTTGCTCATCTCATCCGAGCGCGACGACCGCCAACTGCAAGCAGAAACGGTGGAAAAAGCGGGTCAGTCGCTGCTGGGGAAATGGGGATATATTAATTGGAAAGATATATTTATTTTAATCTAGAATTTTAGTCGTCGCTGAAACTTGTTGTGATAGTAGTTGACGCGGTTAAAAGATTGACGTCAAACTCGTTTATATAGGTTGCGACCAGATAAATCATAATTTCATTTTGAGATAATTGACAGCTCGACGCGACGAGAGCTTTTACTTTTCTTTGCGAATTAAAACAATGAAATTACAATCGAAAATCGTCTGTCCGAGCCGCGCTTCATTGACAGTAATTCTTCGGGCGCAAAATCTAACCCGGGTAATTCTAAACGCAATTTCATCCGACGCAATTAACCTCCTGATTGAAGGCTGACAGAGAAATTTATCACGTTCCCGTAGTTCAATTTTCTCATTAACATTACTTCCTTTGGCAAATTAATCTATGCACATCTAATTAAACCAGTCTCTGCCCCTCCGAGCCCCGTTACCTCTTCCCCGCGCTCTCCGGCGCAACCGTTGTAATAATTAATCACATTCTAAACGCCCCAACAAAGCTCATCGCGCGCACTAATTCTCGAAAAGCCAGCCGAGCCCGAAACGCGCAGTCGCAGATTACGGCCGGGTTCCTCATTACTCGCGAAAAACTGGCGATTGTCTCGGGCCGCCTCAAGCACGATCCCGGCGATATTCTTCGCGGCCACTGTGTATATATCGATTGCGGCGGGCTCTCCTCCGAGCTGCCGCATTGGCCTCTTCATAAGGTCGGCACGCGTATTACGTTTCACCCGCGGCCACCACCGCCAGGCGCGCAAATTCGGGAAGAGGACTCCGCGCTCTGCCGTCACTCCGCGGGGGAACAGTGAGTTCATTATCCGCGGGAACGGCTGCGGGGGGGGGGGGGCGGGAGGGCTGATTGATTACTCGCGAGGCCGAGAGAGCGGCCGGAGCCCGGAGCCGGATGACATTGATTACTAATGGATCGAGCTCGCCGCGCGAGAGCATTCCAGAGAGAGAACCGCCGCACGTCGCGCAGGTAGCCAATTTTCAGGCGAGCGGCCGCGGAGCGAGCACATCGATGCGACGGATGAATTACGGACTTTCAGCGCTAACGGGAGAGCGGGGGCTTTTGCGGTTCGGTCGGGGATCGATCGCGGACTCGCGAATGTTTGGGGGCCCGGCATTTTTACGCGACGGTTATTAACCTAGTTTCCAATTACCAGATTTCGTTTCCGCGAGGGTAATGCGATAATATTGCTAAAAAAAAGGCAAGGACGCGCGTCAAAAGCAGCGCGCTGCGTACACTCGATCCGGTTCTTTGAAATTCCCGGCAAGTGCGATATTAAATTCTTTCCCGGAATTCCGAAACACTCGCGGGGCGCAAAGCCACCGCACGTACGCGCGAACGTATTCCTCGAAATCTGAAAATCCGGCTATATCCGTCTATGTATTTGCTTCCCCACGGCGAGCTTCCTCTCTCTCTCTCTCTCTCGGTGAACCTGGGCGAGTAGTCCGCCATAATTAAAGTCAGCCTCGCTCGTTGGTACTTAACGATTCGACTGACAATCAGCCGGAGTGAGAATAATTATTCATAAACACTACCGGCCCCGAGTTCAGCCTCGCTCTCTATCTCTCTCTCCTCGCCACTTGCATAATTTCGCGCGTAGCCCGGAGCAGCGGTGCGTGAATGCAAATGCACGCGGCGGCTCTAAGAGAGGACGGTTCACTCGTTCGGCCGAGCTTTTAACTCGCCGTTGGGGAATTGAGGAGAGACGTTTTTCGGGGGATGGTTTTTATGTTTTTTTCGGATTTAAGATCGATTTGAAAGAATTGTTTCGCCCGCTTTTGCGACTTGCTGTCAGTCGCTCTTCACTTTTGAGATACTGAAAAACACCACATCTGATTTCGCGCTTTACCAGGCGCTGAAAATTGGATGAAATTACAATTTGAAATTTGAAACTCATTTATACACTTTCCGCTGTAATAATTCAACTTCTCGACAATCGAAATTCACATCATTCGCAGAAAGTTTTATTTCGCGTTTCGAAATTTGCAGCAATATCCAAGGGAACCGTCGTATTATGCGCAACATTTGTAATTTAAACTTTATGCAAAATATATATGTATTCGCAGCCATCTCTTATGCAGGCGAGGTTACACGAATATAAGGGTGCGGACATCTGCATCAGCCGGCAGGCAACTTCGTCTTTGATGTCTGTATACCTTAATGCACGCGTCAGCCTTTAGACGAACAGAGGAGTTTCATCTTTACGTATATAAGCTCAACATACTCGATTCTGGCTTAGCTCGAACTTCGAGGATCTTGCTGCGGGTAAAAGTGGTATTTTTTTATAAAGGAATTATTTAAAATTAAATTAAGTGCAAATGACGCGATGGTATATAGAAATTTTAATAAAGCAGTAAATTTAATATACGTTTAAATGGAAAGTAATTATTTGATTGTTTTAATTACTACTTTAATGCGAAATTATAATACGCGTTCGGTTCACTAATTATTACTTCATTACTCCGCAAAGTATTAAGTTAATTTTGCGAGATATATAATTAAAACAAGATGTTATCACCGCATAATAAATCTATAATGAAGACCTGCAACTATTCTAATTAATAATGAAAATACAGACGCTTGAATGGAGAGAGGCGAACGGAGCTGTTTTACGAAAATAACTCACTACTTAAAATTAGCTTTTAAGAGTGCGAGCTTCGGATGAAAAAAACAGGTCGATATAGCACCCCGTCGAAGTACCTCGCAAAAAGTGATTTAGGTTAGACACTTTCCGAACTTGGGACACTCTTATCCTCGGAATTCCAGCGGATCAGAAAAAAAAATCAACTACAAAAACTGCTGCTTTCCAGGGGTCTACGAAGTTGGCTGAAACTTCGGTCCCGAAAGTGGATGAGTTTCGCTCTCGTTACGCGGAAAACGCGCTGTACGAGCCCTTTCATTACGCCGAGAATTTCTTTCGTATCTCCTGTTATTCATTCTCGGAGGCGTATTACGCCGAATGGGAGGAAAAAAATTGTAATATTTCATGCTAATGGCCGCCGAACGCAATCCGAGATCAATGCTGATTCCTCTCCTTTCAGCCGTTCCCCGGGCATCGGATGTCGCAAATTTTTTATCCGAAAAGCTTTGCCTCGTCCAGCTTTGACGTTTAATTTCTCCAATAAAGTATTCGTCGAACCGAATAAATCAGCGCGCAACGTCCAATCAGCGAAGGGCGTACATCAGGAAAACTAAATTTCTAGACCGTGGCACTTCGGGGTGGGAGGGGGAGGGGGGGGGGTCTGCTTTGTTACGGCGCCTGTTTACGATAATGCGAGTGCGGAGCCTGGCGTTTCGTTTTATTCGGTCCGGCTGACGGTAATTGGCAAACACGTCGATTGGGCATAGCCAAGGGGTTGCCCGGCTTGAAATACAACGACGTCCTACAAGCATGCCCTCGTTGACTTTTCCACTTTGCGCCCGGCGGGACGTTAAAAAATGGCCCGGCGGGCGACGCGCTTATTTTACTGCTTGCCGGCCCCTTAATTGGAACGGTTATTTACTTCTGCTTCCACGAAACGAAATTATTGCGCGCATGTAAATGGCTTTTGGCGCGGGCAAAGGCTGCCATTTACCCCGCTCTGATTTAATTTGCGCGAATGAAGGATTTGCCGGCAAGGTGCCTCTAATTTCAAGTGTAGTAATTTAATGTTTTATCGATTTATTTTTATTTCGATTGTTATTGACGAATTCACGTTGCTTTCGAAGCAATAAGCGGACGAGTGGACATGAAAAATATTCAATCATTCGACCTTTAAACAAATATTTATTCTCTATTATTTTCCAAAAAAATTTTTATTTATTAGTTTATCGTTAAAACTTGCGAACTAAAATTTATACACTGAAATTAATAGGAAAACGTGAACTCATAAATTATGAATAATTTCAACAAATTAATTTTGCAGTTATTCTCAGTTATTCGAAAGCAGCGTAATAACATTATCATTGCACCGCCAAAACTCGGCATAATTACAATCATTCTTAAATTACAAATTGCAAGAAGCGTAACGCATTCCTTGTTCATTGAAATAGCAAAACATTCTCCCGCAATATTATCGCGGCGGGAACAATAAACACGAAGAGCGCGGCAAATCAGCCAGACAATTCCTCCAACTATTCGGCGAACTTGATCGAATTTCACAGTCTGACGTGTATTTGTCATTATACGTATAACAAACGGCTCCGAAGGCCAATATTATTTTAGCGTCGGAATCTACGCTACGCCGTATATACGTTCATCACGCTTTTCTCCTCTCCCTCTCTCATTGCATTCCTGTACACTTATCGAACGAGCCATCGAGCGGGACTCATGCAATATGCATTCGGATACGTTCGGGGGAAAATCCTGGGAGCTCGGCGGCGTAACAGGTTTATCGACTAATTTCAGAGTTTCGATGAATCTATTGCTGATGAGTGGGGTACAATATCGCTAAACTCTTACCGTTTGAATATTTCAGTAGGAGCACGTTCTTACAATCTGGAAGTACGTGGAGGGTAAACATAATGGTGCATTGAGTACCGGATTAGTGGTAAGAACAGAGTTTGGTCAGAAGTTTATTGTATTTTTTGTAAATATGTACAGCGAATGATGTTCCTACGATATTACAGCTCCACCTGGTTGCAATAGACGCGCGTTTAGGCAAATTGTCAAGGAAATTAACGACAAAGTCAATCAAATTTCGTTGCGGATAATAAATGAAATATTTAAAAAATAATATAAGATGGACATAGTAAACTTGTTAATCTAATTAATAATTGCAATAACGAAATAATTTACTTTCTAAAGAAAGAGAGGAAAAATATAACGACAGTTTCCTTTCGCGCAAGAAGCTGAAAGCTCACGCGGCATTTTTACCCGCATATTTCACGTTTTTACTTGAATCCTCGCGCAGCAGCAGCAACAGCCTCTAAATCAACGTTTACGAGAAAATTCTTCGGCCACAATAACAATCTCCTTTGACGAAGCTTTACGCGTCAGGCGCTGATCCTCGCAATTCGTCCCTTTTAAAAATCGCAGTAAAACCGCCTCGGCCAGTCGCCCTCCCCGACTTTGTATCATCGCTCTTTCTCTTTCTTTCTCTTTCTCTCTCTCTCTCGCGGAACTGGAGCAGCGCGGCTTTCCTGCGGCGGCGTTATTTTTTTTTTGCGCCGTCTTTCAACGCCAAAGTGCGCGCGCGCGCGCGAGCGCAGCTTCAGCGCGATCATTCAAATGCAGGCTCGGGCAAACAATGCCGGCAGCCTGAGTGTCCGCAGGCCGCTAAATCCGCCGCCGAGTAATGGCGGTTTATGCCGGCTAAATGGGACGCGGCCTGTAATTCGCACTCGAGTCGGAGCAAGACAACGAATGGACCACGCCGACGGAGAAATTGGGCATAATCAGCGATATTATAATATTATACTTGGCTTTGCGCGCCGAATTGTTCCTCGATTTTTGAAGAACCGAGATTATTTCACTTCCTACGGTGCAATATTTACACGGATTTACGCGGGCATTATTTTTCGAGATTATTGCTCGGAAGATAAACTCGAGGCGTTGAATGAGAAATATTTTTATTCGGGCCGTTGATGGCTTTTAATTTCGCCGCGGAATTTATCGCCTCGTTTTTACGCAGCTGTGAATTTTCCTTCCACAAACGACATATAAATATGCAACGAATTCGACGGTTAAGTATCGAAGTCACCGTCAAATTTTAAATTTATTTTCCCTTGGCCGTAAATAAAGAAATTTAAACAGCTCCGTGGCACTCAACGTATTTTACTCGTTCATTATTAATTAAAACCCCACTCGTAAGCAGCAGGAATGCCCGTTTTCCCAAGTGCAGCCTGTCTCCCATGACGGTTTCCTATAAAAAAAAAAAAAGGAAGCAAGAAAGCAAATCACGTTAAGACTCCGTCAAGCGAGAAAAGTGTAATCGAAATCACGCCGTCGGCTAAAGGCACGCGACCTGCGCCCAAGAGAAACTCGCCCGAAGAACAATCTCACCTGAAATCCACCTTATCGTCCTTCGACGCGAGGAAACTTTTTAACAAGGAAGCAAAGTCGTCTCTGCCCGTTGAAACCTTTGCCCGTGGTATGAACGACAGGACAAAACTTTCAATTTTTTTTTTTTTTGTTCTTTTCGTTTAACAAACGCCCGGCGAACTTTCGAATCTGCTGTGTGCGACGCTCTGCCTATCGTTGCTTTATGGAAAGTATAAAGTTTCGGGGACGCACAAAACAATGCTGTAATCGTTTCATTACTTTCCTGAGCTCGTTTAAGAATTGAAACTTTTTGCTTCGGGGATAATGAACATTTCCGGACGAAGTTGGAAAAAATTAGCTCGATATGGGCTTTAATTAAATATCAGGAAAAGCGAGGCGCCTAAGAACTTTGTGAAAAATATTGTTTGTTGCATGCGGCAAAAATGAACTCTGAAAATCCGCGTAATTAAAAAACTTTACCCGATTTTCCCGATATACATGTTAATAGTGCAAACGAATACGGAAAATCTGCTTTTAAGGTATTTCATCGGCAGTAGTGGTGGTCAATTTTATCAGAGACACTCGATGCGACGTTCTACCGCGTTTGAGCGTATCTTCTTTTTCTTTCGACTCCTCCTTATAGTCGCATTGCTATGCGGAGGGCGATTTTGTATGATAACGACTCCTCGTAGTCTTACTGCTACTTGGAGTGCACCGGGATTGCGTATTAAAATTAAATTAGAGTCGAATACAATTAAATTTCATTTATTACCAAATCCTGTACAAGCCACTGTTAGGCTTTTGGTTGGTCTTGCGAGATTCGCGATTAAAAAAATAGAAAAAAATGATCATCAAAAATTGCATTTTTTTTTTAAACATTAAAAATTTTATGTTATACCAGATTTTTTCGTAAATGTAATCACGGATTCGGAAAGAGCGAGCCCAGAAATCTTAGGATTTATTTTGTGAAACTAATTGCAAGTGCTCTTGGCGCGGTCGAAAAAAGTGCGACGTGACACAATCCGCGCGATTCTAGTGTTCGATTATTCTTTGAATAAAGGTTAAATTTATAGCTGAATTGATCTCATTAAAATCGGTGGTTGAAGGCGACGTTCGCAACATAGGTTTCAGTAAGTTTTATCGTATAAATTTTATTTATTATATTATATTTTATTTTTATTTTTATTTTTATTTTCATATTTTTTTTTTAATTTTATTTTATTTTATTTTCATGCACCTGGCACTCAAAATCAAATTCTAAAGAAGCCACGTGGCGAATGCAACGTTACAATATATTTATAAATTTTTTACAGCTTCCATGAGAAGAAATCGGCTTTTCAAAAGCAGCTAAATTTAAAAAATTTTAATTTTCCACTAATTTGATGGCTCGGTGCGATTTCCACGAATTTCAATCCAGGAAAAGTGCACCGGATTTTCATTCCTCGTAGCTTTAGCTATATTTTAGTACTTTTTTTTTTTAATTTCTTTCGTGAAAATTCAGTTGAAGCGGGATTTTTAAGCCTTTTTTCCTCATCTCAGATCACCGTGCGCCGCCTCGCCTATTGTAAAATCGTCCAAAGCATTATTAATCCAAAGTCCAAAGCAAAACCCGACAGCCAAAACACGGTCCGGAATCGCGCGTCAAAAGCCGGCTCTCTCTCTCTCTCTCTCTCACTCGACGAGGCGCTGTTTTTCCTCCCCTCGCGTTGGCAAAGGGGGTCCACCGTCGAATCGGAAGTGCCGTCGATTCCGTCCCCTGCATTTGCATAATCGAAGCTGGGCTCTCGCCCTCCTCGTCGGAAGTGGCTTCCGGGCGTCGGCGCCCCCATATAGATAACCGCATAAAGCGCGCAAATTCCAGGGCGGCATCTGCTGCATTAATTAGAAACTTTCCTTTTAGTCGTTAGCCCTCCATCGCGCGGCATTAATTTTCCGAGTGCACACATCCAGGCGCGCGAATACAAACTCGGTGAAATCGAGCGGACTGCGGCCTGCCGTGTAAAACTTTGTACCCCCGAAATGGCAATCGGCCACCCAGATTTTCCGGACCAGAGCGCAGCTTTTCCGAGCATATGCCTGTGTGTGTGTGTGTGTGGGTGTGCGGGGGGTGTAAGTGCTAGACGGAGGCTGCTATGTAGAAATCGCTTTCGTGCCTGATTTTCGCTCTTGAAAAGGGGAAGGCCGAGAGCAACGGCCTTATCTGTCCCTGCCCGGAAGAATATATACGTGCATTACGCCTCGTGAATAACGATATTCTCCCGCTTGTGGAATAAAGGTGGAATGCGTGCGCCGAGATTCGCCAGCCCGGGATCCCTCTCCGGGCGCACTTGCAATCTTGCACCCAGTTTTCGATCGGAATTTTAGAACTCGGCTCGCTCCTAATTAAATTATGTGTTAGATCGAAGTTTCGTCTCTTATTATAGACGTTCCGTAATTTTAATAAAGAAATTTTCATTCATTTAATTAGCAATCAATTAAAATGTTACAATAAAAAATGAAGCAAATTTATTATCAATCGTCATTCACTATTCATTTTATTTCGTCAAAGAAAAGGTTTAAAATTTCTTCAAGTATTGCATGACGACAGATAATCGATGAGCGTATAATGTACTGTCGGAAACATTGAAAAGTTGAGAGAATAATTTTTCGCTTATGGTCGTGAAAGCAATTATAAAAAAACTTTTCAAAGAAGTTTCAAGTATACGTTTAGAATTTTCCATTGACCTACTTCCGCTACCCAATTTCCAAAAGCATTGTTTCCGTATCAATCTCAGGCATAAGCTTCAGTAAGTAGATAACTCCCAAGTTTGGCGTGGCAGCTCCTTCTTAGCTGTGTGGCTTTTAATAATGGGTTTATATACTCGTAAATATAAAATAAACTTCAATCTATTTTCAATTATTATACAATCAATTTTATTGCGTAAAATAAGCAAGAATTTCCTAAACAAAAATGAGCTATTTTATTATATAATTTTATTATATTATAATTCAAAGCAAATATTTAATGAAAATTTTGACAATAAAGCACGCCTCCACTTTCAAACGTACTTTGACAATGTTATCACAAAACTGCTGTTTACATATAACAAAGCCCGCGTGTCCCGGCGAAATGAAATTATTGTAAATAATTTCACTGCACAAAGGGACAGCGAGCATTTTAGAAAGGACTGGAGCAGAACGCAGCATAAAGAGAAAAGGTCGAGGGACCGTGCATTTTTACTCCGTATAAATTCACAAAGGCGTATATTAAACTTGATGAGCTTATCAGGAAAAGTATCGAAATACAGCGCCTCGTTACACGTTTTTTTCCTTTCCCTCTCTCTTTCTCTCTGCTTCTTTCTCCCGGAGATACCGTACAGTAAATAAACTGCAGTGTTTGTAATTTTGCCCGCAAACGATGAGAGCAGCGCCGCGCGTCTCCTTGTTTCTTATGTGCTCGCCTAAACCAATATAAAGCGACGAAGAAAGGGAGGAGGGGCAAAAGGGGGCGGGGGCTTCTCTAAAGAAAATTGCGTTTTATGACTAAAAATATTATGCATACATTGTGCGTGCAAGGCCACTTTTTATCCTTTGTATCTTTCGCGGACGCGGCGGAGTCTCGAATCTTCATCGCGAAAATGCAAATCTCGTGTTTACGATCATAAAAGATGATGCGCGTCTAACCAGTAGGAAAGTTAGCGTATTCTAGTTACGTAAAGTAATGTGATCATAACGGTATTTTAATGTACCTTTCGACAGTCAGACCCGTTTGAATCTTTGTATTTACATTTCAAACCGTAGTTTACATTAAGCTATAAATAATAAATTAAAAATAAGTATAACAGCTTAGTTTTAAAAAAAAAATGATGAAAATTAATTTATCGACCCTGTTTAGCTCCCCACAAAAGAAATTTTCTTCAATGTCAATAAACTTCGCTCTAAAGTTTCTCGACAATTAACTTTTCATTGAAACTTCGTGCCCGACCGAAAGAAAACTTTCCGATATTAATAAAAATCGCTTCCGACAAAAAAAAAAACCGGTGCGGATATCCCCCCGTAATTGAAAAACTTGATATTTGAACTTCGCAGCGAGAACCCGCGAGACCTGCCTGCTTTCTTGTTTCGATCGCGCAGCCAACCCTCGACCGCGAAAGCTCGCTTTAAAACCCCCCCGGTCCCGACCTCGAAAGTCCGAATTATTCAGGCGACCGCACCGAGGAGATAAGCCAGCCAGTCATCGAGTGGGCGGCTAAATAACCCGCGGCAATCGGCACGCTCGCAAGCTCTCCCCCCGTCCCCGGTAAAAGTGATTTTTCCGCGAGCTTTCGCGCGCACCTAAGCGGCGCGTCGTTCGTTTTCGTCATCGCGCGCAGAAAGCTGCGAACGGTAATTTCCGACGGGGTGGAGAGCCATTCATCTTTCTCTTGTGCATCGACGGGGCCCCCCGCGCTTATGCATACATTCGACGAGCAAATGACGCGGAAACCCCGAAGCTGCCAGCGGCAGCAGTCGGGGATCGAGACTCCGCGAGGAGTATAAGTTGCGATTCAGAAAATTGTCAAAATTGAGTTACTGCGTGCTCGACTTTGCGCGCGGCCGGCCGCGCGAACCTCGATATTTCCTTCCTCCTTTCCTTCGGGGCTACGTAGGTATTTTCTGCAGCCGTTCGCCTTCCCCTCTTTATTTCTCTCGGCTGCCTCCGGGTGTGCGCCGCGTCGTTGCACCGAAGACAAATAGCAATTGCTGCTTATCGCTTTTAAAGGGGAATTTCATTTCTTTGTTTTCGATATTTCACATTACTTCGCGAACCAGTCGATTGTTTTGCCGGGGACGGGGAGAAAATCGGGGAAGAAAAATCGGGGGAGAAAATCAGGGGTCGATGTATTGCACTGTTTTTGGAAAAGTATCGTACGGATTTAGGAATTCATGAAGATTTGAGAAAAATGATAACAAAAGGTTAAGATAATAGATTCGATTCGTTTTTAAATCTTGAGCAGCTTTAAAACTGTTTTAAAAAAATGCTAAATCAATAACTCTGCAAAATAATTTTGCAAAACTTGATGCTTTACATTTCAATCAACAATTACGCTCCCTAAAATTGCCATAGAAAATTGTCATCGCAAATTACGCTCTTTGTCCACTCAAACGATTCATCTCCCAGTGCATTAAAAGCAATGCACTCGTCGCTCCGCCCGGCAAAAAAAAAAAAGTCAGCGCGCAGCTGAGCTCGTCGGTAGGACGCTCACGTAAACAATCGTTATACGCGGCTCGATATTCGCGGCTAATCCATCCCCTTTCGGCGTGCCGAAAAACAGTAAAAGCGGCCGATAAAACGCGCGCGCGGCCCACTCGCCCCCCACGTACAAACGAAACAAAAAGGTCGCCGCCGCCGCCGCCGCGCGGCTAACTTTTCGTTATACGCCGCGGCGAAAAGGAGAAAAGCGGATAAGCGCCGGGCATCCGTGTATCGCGATGCAGTAGGGCTACCAACTGCCCGCGGCGGCGGCGGCGGCGGCCTTTCGATCGTGATCAATGGGCGGCGGAGGTAAACGGACGGCTCGAAAACTTTCCGCCGAACAGAGAAAGCTATGAAATACGAGCGCGGAATTTCAAGTCCGCCCCCCCTCGCCTGTATTATTCAGGAGTTACGTTTTGTGCACACACGCCGATATTAAAGACGAGGCGAGCCTCGGATAAGAGCCGCAGTCTCTCCCCTGCCTCTCCTGGCCTTTTCGTCGATGCATCAAAAACGCGGGCGCGCTGCTTTCGGTTATTAGTTATGTATTGGAAGCCCCGCCGGCCGGGGCTCGTTTATCCTCGGCCGATGGAGTAATCATGCAAATTTCACGGCATTATTTAACCCGCCGGAGAGTCGTAAAGCGGATTCGGAGCTGTAATTATTAAAGCACTTTGGGTTCTTGAGTTTCTTTCGTTGACTGGACACCGCGTTTTCAAAGTCATTAAGCATTGATTTCGAATTCGACGCTTTAAACGAGATAATTGAAGTACTACATATTGCGTCCCGCGATGCAACGGCGCTCGCAACATCGTTTATTTCTTAATTTGCAGTATTGTTCTCTAATGCTTTCATTTATTCGCGCTGCTAATGGAATTTGGGGAAAAAGTTATCAATAATTAAATTAGTTTTAATCGATGTATATATACCCTGGCACTAAATATTTAGTGCTCGAAAGCTCATTTACATACAGACGAGTATACAGGAACAAAACCGTCAATAATTAATTACAAACCACTTTACATCATTACGTAAACGCGATCAATCTGCTCCCCGCGTGCCTTCCCCGAAAAATTTTAATCAAGCAAAAACCCGCGCTCGAAAAATAGCCGGCAGCCCAAAAAGCAGCCCCCCATAAATCCGGGCAGCTTCCTAAGAGAGAGAGAGAGCGGAGACGAGAGCCGTGAAAAAGAAAGGCGGGGGCGCTTTATCGGCGGCGCCGCGGGCGCGAAAACAATGGCTCCGGAGCGACGCCCCCCGAGAAGCGTCGAGTTTATGAAGTTGAATGGGCACGAGGCAGGTGACGTCGCGTGAAATATGGAAGGTGAGTTTTACGCCGGGCGAGAGATCTCCCCCCCGCCCTCCTTTCCCCTCTCTCTCTCCACTCCGGACTCGGGCGTTATACGCGCGCAGATCTAGATTTCATTTGCATTATTCAGCGGAGCTGCCGTCGTCGTTGCTGAATTTCCCGGGCTGAAGGATGAAGCTGATCGCGGATTGTAATTTGGGATTGAGCCTTGGCGTTGCAGCGGGTGAACAGCTGAATGTTAACGTAAAACATCGAGGATGATTGTTGAAATGTTGAAGTTGCGAGAAGTAATAAGAGAAACTTGTCGGTCTCTTTGTTGATTTGTAAAAAATTGTTTTTGCGAATAAAAAAAAACAAAATATTATTTTGAACGCGCAAGGACTAAAAAATAATACTCCACCGTTATTTCTCTCGCAAAACGTAATTGAAAATCTGGGAAAAAAGGAATCCGAGCCGAAACGCAGCCATCAAGTTTTTCACCCGGCGCGCTTCGGTAACGAATCGCGACAAATAATCGCGACGCGCGATTGAAGAGCAACAACAAAAAAAAAAAAGCTCGGCGAACACGATATACACGTACGTATCGCGGCCGAGCGAAAAAGGAGGCGCGCGAAGCTCGCGAAAAAAGGGGGGAAAAAAAAGCGAACGGTTCGCGGATTAGCATTCGACGTGAATGGAGAGAGAGGCACGGTGGAAAGAGTCGAGAGAAAGGAAAATGAAAAGCCCATAATGTGGGAGAGGGTTTGGGGGGAGGGGAAGCGCGCTCGCGCGTCTTCTCTCTTACTCTTTTTCGACTACAAGGGGAAATGAGATTCCAGTGCTTTCGCCGCGGCCGAGCAAACACGCGCGCGAGCATAAACAAAAATGCTGCATGTTCTTGGTCTGGAAGGTAAGCTGCTCGCAGACACACACGTACACACACTTGCGGAGGGTGCACTGCTTCCGCATTTTTGCGAGAACGGGAGCTGGATAAATAGACGGAGGAGTTTCTTTAGCTTGGACTTTTGCCGGAGCACGCTTTAATTTAATAAGTATATAAGGGAGGGAAATGCAAGACGACCATTAATTAATGCATTTTTGAAGTTAAGTTAAAGCGGTGAAAAATTTGATTTGTCATCTTTATTAGGTGCGACAACTTGTCTTTTTATTCTTTAGGCAAAATTCTTTGATAGGATTTCTTTTGTATTTAGTTTTTCGAAAGTGACTATCGTGTTTTGAATCCCCAGAAGCCGCGACTCATAATGAAAGCCCGAAAAAGCTCCCTTTTCAACATAAAGGGGAAGTCGGATAGAGGTTCCCGTTAATGTATCCTGAATTGTAAAACCGTAAGAGATAAAGTGTCGTATCATATGATGAGATACCACTCGTTGTAAGCATAAAGTCAATTTATCACATGGAAAACTTGAATTTGCAAGTGAGTTTATCAAAGTCTCCAGAGGCTCAACGGTCACGAAATAAATTTACTACCTCTGGGTTATTGCTGTAAACATCGACTGCACTGCTTTTGTTGTTGAAAATGATTCTTGAAAACAATGGATGGCAGAATTAATTTATGCGCATATTTTAAAAGTTCTGAGCTTCTCCGGCTTAAAAAAAAAAAATGTTTCACGTTTCTTTTCAAAATTATTAGACTGAAATATTCTTTAATATTAGCTTGTTAATTCATAATGTCAAACACATAATATTTCGTTGTTTATTGTGCAGCCTTGCGAAATTATCTTTAAAGAAGTCCTTTGAAAAAGTTTCAAGCTTTTTTAAATATTTCTCTTTATACAACGAAACTCGTTTGTAAATTGAAACTAAAATTTAATAAAAGCTGTAGCAAGAGAATTTAAAAAAAAACTGTAATGTACCTTAAAAACTGTACTGAACACGCCAAAATTAAAAATCCCTGAATACCTCTGGAAATTCTAAAAAAATTTTCAAACTTACTCGACGCTCAAGCAGCTCGAAATGCCCGTAACACTCGAACGGGAACATAAGGCACTAATCATAAAGTGCATACCGTGAAACAATGAATAGCCGACACTTACACCGGACAATAACCCATAAACCTCAAGCGAAGCTACATCCGCGCAAACGAGCGCTGTACATTTAAATACACCGGGCTGGGAGGATGCTCGAGCCACGCAGCCAGTTCCAGGCATCGAATCGATCGACCTCCGACTCGGCAAGGAGATATCTATTATGCGAATGCGGTATACAGCGGCAGTCATCTGTGCGGGCTGATTTTTTTCTTCCTTCCTCTGGCCCTCGTCGAGAAGAGGGGAGAGAAAGAGAGAGAGGCGTTCGGTCGTCCATTTATAACCGAAGACCCGTAATGTTGACCGACTCGATGCCAATAAAGATTAGGGCGGCGTGGAATTTATAGGGGACGGCAGGAATAAAAATAAGCTGAATCTAGAATTTAGTTGTCGGAACTCTCGAAGCTCGAAGGGCCGAACAACTTGCGGAGAAAGTTCAGCCACTCGATGGCTGAATCTTGGCGAGTTGTATTGCCGCAAATAATGCGGGACGAATGTTTTCATTCGAACATTTGTATAAATAGTGAGGGGGACATATATAGTTTATGTTTTATTTATTCGCCGTCCCGCTGCAGATTTATTAATGTTTGATGAAACATCCAAGTTTTTATTGCAGTTGTTTTATTATAGTTTTGTGCCTAATGTGAAAAGTCAAAAGATTATTTTTTCAATATTTATATATATTTATTTTAAAATCGAGAGTTCAAAATAGCTACAATTTTTACTTCTTTTCATTGTATCGCATAGCTAATTTCAAACGAAACGTTTTAATTATTCCGCTTCAATTTTACTTTTTTTTTGCCGCTTTAATCAAGCCTTTTAGAACGAAATTCCAATTTTTCGTGTTTAAATTTACAACAAAAGTCATAATAGAATAATTCATTCGAATATTCGCTCGAATCCTCTGTCGATTAAAGGCTCCCTATTAACAGACGCCTCGTCGACGAAAGCGACAATTGCGTCAACATTAACGAGGAAACAAATTGAAAGGGACTCGGCGAGATTGAAATAATTTATCTATTCATAAATTCCAGCGGCATAATTTCTCCTCGTTATATAAGCTCTCGAAGCGCGCCGCGTTGTTTTGACTCGAGTCGCTCCTCACTTTTTAATCGGCAAATCGCGAAACGAACCTCTCCTCGTCCTCGCGCCTCTCATGAAAGGCAAATATAAAGAAAGACACAAAGGCAGAGAACTCTTTGCGCCGTCCAAGCCGAAAACTTTCTTTGCCCGGCGCTTTTCTCCAAACAAGATGGAGAGCGAGAGCTTCGGAGAAGGAGAAATATGCACAATAAGCTGACTTCTTTGCTAAGCTTCAATTGTCCCGCCTAATGACGGACTTCGCGGGATCCTCGAGTACGCGGGCTTTTGTAACGTCGGCAACACGACTGTCTCGTCTTTTTTTTGTTGTCACTCTCGACCGTTGGCGTGGGGTGATTTGATGCGCGCGCGACTCCGGCTTTCTTTCTGTATGCGTATATACTCGCTGGCTTTTCAGTTTGATTGAACTAGTAACGGGCTTTCAACAACGCTTTGTTTTTTACTCCCTTTAGCGCGATTCGCTTGCGTGGCCTATTCGGCTTCGTCGTGGAAAGCTAATTTAGTTAATTAAACTTCGGAATTGTAATACTTTTTCAGCGAACGATAAAAAGTGACGGTAACTATTAGTTCGTTTAGCTTTGTACTATGATTGAACTTTTGAAAATGAATGGAATTTCATTGAAACGAGTCTGTGATCCAGTTCCCGGAATTTTGTATCCGAGTTGCAAATCCAATTTGCAGAATTTCACTCTTTGGCAAAGAAAAATTTTAAAACTTTTGGCGGAATTTTGAAAAGGGTATTAACTCGAATTTTATTTTCATGAAACATATATTTTCAACTAAAACACAAAATACAGCATTATTATTCGTAAGTAATAAGTTTTTTGTTTGAAAAGTGCAGCATAGCTGTTTCTAAAACCGGATAACAAAAGTCACTTGAATAATTTAAAGACAAAAAATTTATCGAACTTACGGGCCGCATTCGACATCGCGTTTTATTTTAAACCTAACTATTTCAATACTTAAACACTTCCGCAATCATTAAAACTGCAAAACTTTCGAACGCCCCGGCGAATAATTCATAAACATTTCAGTTGTCCGCCTCCGAAAACGACGGAAGCGTCCCCGAGATTCGGTTTGAATATAACGAAGGAACTACGAGGGTCCAATTAAAAAATAGCCTCCGACGAAGTGACAAGGGACACTCGAGATAGAATTTCAATTACGATGAAAAACGAGGCCGTAAACTCGGCAATTTTCGGCCGTTTACGAGCGATGATCGTATTGAAGTTCGCCTTTATCGCGCTATCTCCGCAATGTAACGCGACGGGGGGGGGCATCGAGTGCTGATTTTTACGGGGTCGAGCCACGGCCCCCCCCCCTCTCCCCTCGCCTCGTGACTTTACGAGCCTCTCGCGCTGTCAAGGAAAACTGCTATATTACTGCGAAGACACGCTTTAATAGATTGATAACGCCTTCGTAGCCGTGAGACGTCGGCGGAGGAGAGCTGCGCGCAACGACTTCCCGGGAACTTTATGAATCTTGAAATCTACTTTTTTTTACGAGAAACGCCGGGCGGAGGAATTTGTTCGAAAGGGGCTGGATTATTACTGGAAGCAACTGCAACTTTTTACTAGATGGTAGCTTTCGAATTCTCTATATTCGCCTTTGACTTTTATAAGGATGTATCGGAGGGAAATTGAGATTTTCTCGGTGAAGTATAAGAATTTCGCGAAATTAAATTCTGATATTTTACGTGGAGTTCCGATTGCGATTTTTCGAATCTTGCGATATAAAAATTATGAGAATCTCCGACTTTATGCTCTCGAATATTTTTATGGAAATTTTTATAGGATAAAAATGCGCCTCGGGATCAAGGATTTTCATCATTTGTTACGTGTCAAAAAAGAAAACGAACAATAAATCAGACACAGACAGCTTCCTGCTTCGTAAAACAAGGAAATAAAAACTAAATAATAAAATATTTTATGGAGCGAATATCCACTTTTTCCGTATCGCCGAAGCAAAGCTCGCAAAAAAAAAAGAACAAAGCGCAACGTACACCTCAAGCAGATAAAGAATCACAAGCTCAGACGAACTTTAACGCCGGGAAACCCGTTTAATTTAAAGAGCGTCGGGAAAAGAAAAGCGCGGAAGAATAAAAGGATAAGAAGTTTGCATCTCGCGCGCGAAAACACGGCTAAATTTCCGCGGAAAGAGCAGAACAAAAGTATATATACGTAAGCGGCCAAAAAGTTTTACCGCTCCTCTCTGGCTTCCTTCGTATATAAGCAGCTCCGCCGGGGGTAAATGAGCCGCGACGACGGCAGCAAATTTTCCCTACGACGTCCGCGCGGTGGCATTTCATTCCCGTTGTCGCGGGATCGCACAATATGATTATTTAATGTTGCCACTCGATGCACAATGGCTCTCGTCGACGTACGCGGCATGGAAGTTTGTATGAACGAGAGAGAGAGAGAGTTCAGTGGCGCCTATTGTTGCGGATTCAACCAACTGTAGTCAATTATGTTCGGATGCAATAAAGCTCTTTTTCTGGCTTCCTTCCTGTGATTCCCCCCTTGAAAGCCCCCGTTATTTCCCGCAATTTTCGACAAAAATCCCCAAAACAACATAAGACCCACGTCCACCTCGTTCGACTTCTCTTAACGAAGAAAAGAGCCGTTTTCCCTTCCTCTCGATAAAACCAAGAAACAAGTTTCTTCCCCCTCGAGTCCGAGGTCTGCACCTAACCCGCCCCCTTCCCCCCCTTCCAATTAAGCCAGCTAATAAAAGTAAACGCGCCCGGCGACTCGCCGCCGTCTAAATAATAAATAACTCCATCCGCGAAGAATCAATTACTCGGCGCTCGGAGCTCGCGTGCGGCGGCGGCGCCCGGCCAATATTTATCCAGCGAAATGAGGAAAAGCCCCTCGAAGTGCAGAGGGGGTGCACTGGGTCACTGGGCTCCGGGAGAAACTGCGCCCTCCGTGCTTAGGTCCGCGAGCCGAGCAATATAAACCCCCCCCATTGTTCGGAGTGCAACTAAGGGGCACGGAGGAAGAGTGGCCCGGCTCCATTTCCATAATTCAAGGTGTGCCGCGGATTTTGGGGGCGCAACAATGGGGGGAGGGCGCCGGAGTCTCGCGTAATCCCCCCCCAACGGCCATTGTCGTCTCGGCGGAGGCTCGCCGCGCGACATTGTATTGACGTTTAAGTCGCGGGCCCTTTGTGCGACGGTGCCGACGTTAAGTCCGGTGCTGCGGCGTCTTGATGTAACGCGGTTACAGGCCGCGCGGGCTGTTTGCCTGCCTGATGGAGTTTCTGTTTTGACAGCTGCGCCGCGTGTCGATTCTGTTTTCTTGCTCTCGCGACGAGCTCTATTTTTCCGAGCTCGAGTGGAATTGCGAGCGACGCAATTTTCGTCGAGTCGCCCCGTTGCTGCGGTGATTTATTTATTGTGCGTGTTTCCCGCTGGTAATAAATTGGCGGATGCTTTTAGCGCTCTTTCCTGTAGAATTGATTGTTCGATATTAGATTGATTCCCGGTTAATGAATTATTGATTTTTCTTTTGTAATTTGAAATGTTGTTTTTGAAAAAAGTCAGGGTAACGAATCAAAGTTGCTATTGCACAACTCAAACATAAAATGTTTTCCGCAATTTTTTCCAGTCGCTGCTATTATTAAGGGAATCGATCCATATTTCCATTTCAATAATTAGTGATATTCGTTTAAGAATTAATAGGCGTAATAAGGGAATCAAGTGACTTTCTTAAAAGTTATCCTTTGCCGAGCGTTTGGCCCACTTTCCTTTGTTCGCTGGGAAAGCGCAGGGGTGAGCTTTCGTTCGTTTTCCAAACAGCAATTGCTTCTTTCTCTGATCCAATGGAGGGCCAAGAGAGGGAGGAGAGGGGGGGGGGCACGAAAGGGAGGGAGAGAACGAGGACTGGCCGTTTTGTTTGAGTTCGAAAATCGGCAAATGGAACGAACGAAAGCTCACAAGCACGTCCAATCGAGCGCAAAACGCTTCCCGGCCGCGCGATTTCGCTTTTCTCTAGTTTTCTCCCTTCAATTAATGAATGAAATCGGTGGGCTCCACTTTTTTCAATTGCTCGATTTTCCGCTTCCCCCCCCCCCCGTCCTCTATCCCTCCTCTCCCGTTTATTTTTACTGCGGCCCCGTTGTTATTTTTGCCGGTAACGAGATTTCATTTCAGCTCGAATACACGCCTTTCTAACTCTTTGGCTTAATCGACCAGATGCGTATCGTCATACGCGGTTTCGAGATGTATAAACGCAACTGTAAAAAATACGGTCTTACGCTCGAATTAACGGGGATGCTGCACTTCGACCGCACATAGGAATCGGATCTCACGTTTGGTCGGAACTCAAAGGGAATAATTTCGAGAGTTTAATAATTCGCAATGAGTACGTATTTCGGGGAGTATTGACAATGACGATGAAACGCTATCAAAAGTTTCTATTAACAAATAGGGAATAACGAACTGGGGGGAGATCGTTTTGACTCGACAGTAATAGAAATTTTACAAAGCGGTTACAAACATTTTATTCATTACGAAATCATGAAACCCACCAAAACCGGCAGTTATTTCAATGATATTCCTGTAGTCTTTTTCGTCGGTTGAAAGCAAACGCTTTACTCCAAACATGAAAGCTCAAAAATTTTAATGCCAATAAAATACTCGAGTACAACCATCAATTTCATTGACGCGCCGAGTCGAGAAAAATTGATTGGAAAAGGGATCGGCCAGTAAAGCCTCGTCGAGGTTACAGTCTAAACGAATGAAGCGGCGTTTCAAGCCCGGCAAATCCCTGGTCGACCATTACACCCTCTCGTAGGCGTGTTTTACCAAACCAGTAATCGCGTCAACCGAGTCAAGTGTTGGAGTATAATGGGATCCATCAGGTCAGTGCGACAACGGCACTTCCGACCGGCCTTCTCCTCCCTCTCTGTTTCTCAATCGCATTGGCCTTCTGTTCCGTTCCTCGCCATTGCACGGATTTCATTTAGCCGTACATGCATTTAGTTTTAAGGGGATTTTCGATATTTTCGCGAGAAGAGGATGCAATGTTTTGTACTTTAAAATCCAAATAAAATTATTGTAATTTCCTAAAGCATCATTCGAATAAAATTTCAATATTTAACAGATTGTATATTATACTTACAATTTGCATTTGTAATTACGTATAATTACTTGCGTTCCATTGGTTTGGATCACGCACGCTAATAATTAACAAAATTAAATCGCCAAATTGTTTTAATGAAAATTCCTGTAAATATCATTATTACAATAAAACCGCCGTTAACCGTATATTTGAATTTTCGCCATTCCCCTATAAAAACGCACTTGGCAACTTCTCCCTCAAAGATTCAACTCGTCCGCTTAAAAAATTCATCATTTAAACGGACGAGTCTCGAGACGCATCTTACGCCGGGTAGCAGGCCTCATTAGTAATTCTAGCATCTTAGCCGAGGCCGGCCTGTGGGGAGCGGCGACCTCCGGGGCAGCCCTCTAAAGTAGGTCGTTCGGCTTCGGGGCTGCTGCAGGGAGTCCCAGTGGGGGCAAGACAGACAGAGAGAGAGAGAGCACGTGACCTCGTCATCGACGGTTTACCGGGTGGCCCCCCGCCGAAACATGCATCATGCATGTCGATCGCGGCGGAGGCCTATTTGAATTTCCGGGCCACACGGCCAATGCAGTCAGCCGGCCGATTTCAAAAGACGCGATACCGCCTAAACGAGCGGCGGCGGAATCCCCGGAATCCGACCGAAGCTTATTTATTGCGGCCGTCCCGTGTTAATTCGAGGCATCGCCGTGACTACCCGACTGATTGCTCGTCGGAAATTAGTCATTTCTGCTAATGAGACTGGACTCGGGTAGGTGCTGTTTTCGAGGCTTGTTTTCCAGTTCTTTTGGGAATTGCTGCATGGAATGCTATTTATTGCGAGGGAGGGAGGATCGATGGGACTGATGTGAGTTTTAGTGCAGAATAAGCGTCGATAAATTCAGGTAAACACGTTCAATGTTCAATGTTAAAACTCATCGAGAAAATGTTAAAACAGTAAATGCCAATATTAATACTTTCAATCATAATGTTCTGTTTTCAAAATTTTGCACAATTACTTAAGAAACAAATCTCTCAGGAAAATGCGATTTGTAATTTTGTTATTGCAAAATGTGAATAAGAGATTCCTGCCTTAAAAAATTCATTAGATAGAAGTTGAGGCTCATCATCAAGTGCTGTGATTGGTCTAGAGCATCATAGAGTATATACATCAAAGAACGTGTACAAGAGTTTTTATTCATTGGTTGATTTGATTTTGATTTTGATTCATAGTAGACAGTTTCAAAATAAAGATTGCTGACATGTTACAGTAATTTTAACAAATTTCAGTAGTATCATCTTCAATATATTTTTAAATTTATTCTAAATTATTTTGTAAAAACTTTTATTATAATTATTAAAATATAAAATATAATTTAAGATAAAATATTAAAATTAAGTTAGCGGATCAATAACTTAGTATATTTAATTAAATATTTAATCAAAGCTTACATAAGCAGATGACATAATTGAAATCAAAATTTTTCGATCGCAAGCATTGCGTAGCGTAATTATGGTTAGAGCGTCTGCCTCATAATGCGGAAGTATAGAGTTCGATCCCCTGTCGGGACAAAATTTTTCTGCGATACTAATTGTTAAACATGAGAGAAACACCGTTGAAAAAATATGTATTACTTATGTATTAGGAAATTTTTATGAATTAGCCTCTCTTAGCTTCTCCCATAAGTCTCTAGCTTATTTTTCGATCGAGATCTTCCCACAGAAGTTCAATCGGGTTGAGGTCTGGTGATTGGAGTGACTATGTCATAAGGTAAAGCGGGGGAAATGCCATACTTAAGGAAAAAAGTGAAATAAATATTTCAAAAATGAATGAAATAACATTTTTATAACTGAAATGTACA